>JAJQKJ010002219.1:0-59805 GCA_029574335.1 Rana kukunoris | reverse complement strand
TAAACCTGTTTTTGACATTACCAAAGAAACACGCTGCCCAACTGCAGTGAGCGTGTTTCCCTCATTTACTAAAGTGCCTAATGCGCCCAGAAGAGGGCGCACAGCACCCAGTACAGAGCTGGCGTGCGGCATTTAGTAATGTAAACATCGGGGATTCGGGCGGGAGTTTATGAGGGAGGGAGGGGGTGTGATGCAGGGAAGTGTAGTGACATGTGTTTAAACTTGTGTGGCGGGCCGATTTGAAAGGGAAAGTGACTTTTGGGACCCCGATCCCCGTGCGCTTGCAAAGTACGCTAGAACCTCGGAAGGTTCACTTGCATACTGGGCATGCGCAGAGGAAAAATCGGAGCTCACCGCGCGCCTCTTCAGTACGCCGGGAAATCCTTGGTAAATACCAGCGGCGTAGCAGTGTTTGCACTGCCTGGAGCGGCGCACGGCAAGCTCCGAGCTGTTCTCGGGCTGCGCTGACACTGAAGGGAACCTCCGCGCCAAATTTCAAATGTGAAACCGGCGCGGCTTCCCCCCCAGGGGTACAATAGGCTCTCCGGCTTGGTCCGGAACGTGAGGGGTTAACCCACGCCAAAATCGGCGTGGGTTTCCCCCCCCAGATCCGTACCAAGCCCTCATCCCAGGCATGCAGTCTGGCCGACAGGAATGGGGGTGGGGACGAGCGAGCGGCCCCCCCCCCTCCTGAGCCGTACCAGACCACATGCCCCTCGACATGGGGGAGTGTGTGCTTTGGGGGAGGGGGGCGCTGCCCCCCCACCCCAAAGCACTCTTGTCCCCATGTCGATCGGGACAAGAGCCTCTTCCCGACAACCCTAGCCATTGGTTGTCGGGGTATGCGGGCGGGAGCCAATCAGAATCTGGGAGCCCCGTTTAATAAGTGTGGCCCCCAGATTTCGGGCCCCCACCCTATGTGAATGAGTATGGGGTACATCGTACCCCTACCCATTCACCTGGTGAACGTTTTTGACTTTGAGGGTCTTCCCCCCCCGCCCTTCGAATTTTTCGGCCTGGACGGGGGTCGCACATCCCATCCAGGACTTGGACGTGGCGGGCTTCTCGTCGCTGTCTTCTGCCGCTGCCCCCTTCACCACGAAGCTCCGTGCTTGTTTGATGAGGGCAGCGGGCTTCCGTCGTCTTCTCCGGGGCGAGGGTCGTACATCCCACCCCGGATTTCGTCGCCGGGTTTCTGCCTGGCTCCTACTAGGGGCCAGGCTTCTTTGCCGTCTTCCGCCGGAGGGCGCCACTCTCCGGGCTTCTCGACGTTGTCTTCCGCCGCGGGGCCAGGCCTTCTTCTTTGCCGCCCCCCCTCGATTTTTTCGGCCTGGACGGGGGTCGCACATCCCATCCAGGACTTGGACGTGGCGGGCTTCTCGTCGCCGTCTTCTGCCGCTGCCACCCTTCACACACGAAGCTCCGTGCTTGTTTGATGAGGGCAGCGGGCTTCCGTCGTCTTCTCCGGGCGAGGGTCGTACATCCCACCCCGGATTTCGTCGCCGTCTTCTGCCGCTGCCCCCCTTCACCACGAAGCTCCGTGCTTGTTTGATGAGGGCAGCGGGCTTCCGTCGCAGTCTTCCGCCGCGGGGTGACACTCGCGGGCTTCTTCTTCCATTCGATGTTGACACGGCGAGGTCCGGCGCTGAAATGCCTTCTGAGCGGCGGGCAAGGACTTATATTGGCATTGGGCGTGGGCGTGGTTATGCCAACATGTGACCTTAACCCATGTGACAGTGATGTGACGTCACATCACTGTCACATGGGTTAAGGTCACATGTTGGCATAACCACGCCCACGCCCAATGCCAATATAAGTCCTTGCCCGCCGCTCAGAAGCATTTCAGCGCCGGACCTCGCCGTGTCAACATCGAATGGAAGAAGAAGCCCGCGAGTGTCACCCCGCGGCGGAAGACTGCGACGGAAGCCCGCTGCCCTCATCAAACAAGCACGGAGCTTCGTGTGAAGGGGGCAGGGCAGAAGACGGCGACGAAATCCGGGGTGGGATGTACGACCCTCGCCCCGGAGAAGACGACGGAAGCCCGCTGCCCTCATCAAACAAGCACGGAGCTTCGTGGTGAAGGGGGCAGCGGCAGAAGACGGCGACGAGAAAGCCCGCCACGTCCAAGTCCTGGATGGGATGTGCGACCCCCGTCCAGGCCGAAAAATTCGAAGGGGGCGGCAAAGAAGAAGGCCTGCCCCCGCGGCGGAAGACAACGTCGAGAAGCCCGGAGAGTGGCGCCCTCCGCGGAAGACGGCGAAAGAAGCCCTGGAGGAGCCAGGCAGAAGCGGAGGAGCCCGAGGTGGGGCGACACCCCCGTTGTTCTCCGCTGTTTTCGGCCCGCCCCCCGGATGTAAAAGAGCTTCATTTTGGGGTGGGGGCACAGTCGAGCATGGCGGAGAGCATGGGTGGGTGTTTCCCCCCCCCGGCAGAAGACGGCTAGAAGACCGAGGAGTGGCAAAATTTTTATTGAAAATTCTACGACCAAAAATGTATACAGAAAAGACAAAAAACAATTAAACAAAACGACCCTCTGCCCCAATACATTTTCTTTACATACAAATATTATCCCACCATGCTATAAACAATACCATCTATACATCACTAAAAATTAGCACCAATACCTGCCCCACTCACTTGTACATTTTTATACTCTTTAGTCATTACCACTTCCCAAGTACCAAAGCAACCCTCTACCACTAAACATTTTCTTTACGTACAAACACTATCCCACCATACTATACATATACCATCTGCACATCACAAAATCGCACCAATACCTGCTCCAATAACTTGCATTATTATATACTCTTTAATCATTTCCACTTCCCAAGTAACCCCAACCCCTAAAACATACATACTTCTATTATGTATAAACAAATAAAACAAAATCATAACCCCACCTTCCCCCCAAAACTTTAAAATCTACGCAACCACGCAATTGTACATACACATGCTACACATTAATGCTTTTTTTTTTTTTTTTTTTAGTAAAATTACTCACCCCAGGACTGCTTTAACACCGCACCTTTCCCACCGCCACCCAACATTGCTCATTCACATGTTACCACATTACTGCATTTTTTTTTTTTTTTATAATAAAATTTACTCATTTACTTCCATCAGCACAATCCCCTGCAACCATACCCCCACCAGAATCCTCCACAGGATCCAAGGTGGAAAACCTGTTCTGCAGGGCTATACCAGGGGAGTCTGGGCACTACTTGTCGCCCCAACTCCACCTCTGGAGAGGAAACACCCGGACCAGGACCTGACCCAGAACTGGGGATCACCCCAGGACTGCTTTCACACCGCCCCTTTCCCACCGCCACCCAAACATTGCTTTTACTCTCCTTACCTGGCTGAGAAGGCAAGTCTACAACTGGCTGGGGATCTCTAGGAACCTTACCCCTTCTGCCCTTACGAACAGGTCTCGTACTAGGGGTATCAGAATCAGAGAAACGACCCGCCTCTTGATCCCCCCCACCACCAGACACAGGACAGAGGACCCAGACCAAGTAGGAATGGGCTGCGAATCCCGAGAAGGGGGATGCAACACCACCCTAGGCATCTTAGCCTTGCCACGAGATACCACAGATTGCACCAAAGGGGCCTTACCCCTCCCCCCAGATTTTAAAGGGGAAACTCTCGAGCCTCCCGACTTATGACCCAATCTTCCTGACGATGGCCCCGGACTCCCGGAACCCATCACAAAAGACTGACCCTCAAGAGTCACTGCGCCAGCCAGCTGGAGCGGGGCAGGAGGCCCGGCCGACGAAACAACCGAAGCACAGACTCCCTAGACCCCCCAGACCCCGCAGGGGGAGACACCCCCCCAACAGTGCCCGAAAGGCCGAGGGGCACTGGCTAAAAACGTGCCCCATAACACCGCACAGATTGCATTGAAATTTATTGCACCCGCTGGCCAAGTGCCCAGCTTCATTACACTTTGTGCAAAAGGGTTCCCTACAGTCCTCTACTGAAATGCAAAGGACTGTTGCATCTAAAACAGAGCTTAGGTTACCCTGGATAGAATGCAAGGATCCTATCCCTCCCAATATAACCTGACGCAGGCACATGTGTCACTGATAACCCGATGCGTTAAGCCTTACTGAGACAGACCAGGCACCAGTCCAGATCCCCTTGCATCCAAAACTTTCCCTGGCGGGGCCATCACCTGGCCGTACCGCCCCAACCATGTTTGATATCTTCTGCGGGAATAGATTCATTTCTAACCAGGACTGACACCCTTTTTATTTCTTCCTGTCTAGACGGGGGACTGCTCTAAAGGATTTCCACGAGGACTGATTCTTCACCACCTCCCGTCTGGAGATAAAACTCTCCATTAAGACGGGGGTACCAAAACTTACATCATACTCCAGGGAGCCCGAGGGGTGGATAACAGCAAAGATGTCTGAGCCTTAAACCCAAGGGCCAAAACACCATATCCACCACCTCGTCTCTCCCCGGAGGACGACCAAACTCTTCCAACCAGCGCAGCTGCACAACATTATGGCGCTTACGCTCCACTCCCCCACCCTAGTGCAGCTGGCACTGAGCCCCTAAAAGCCATCGTACCGTGGGCACTATAAAACCGCCCAAGCTGTACCCTGCCACCAGTGACATCTGCAAAAGACAACCCCACTTTAAGGGCCGACATAACCCCGGCCCTCCTGGGACCCCCTGATTTGGGGAGGAGGGGGGGAGATCAGAAACAACAACAACATTGCTAGAATCAACATTATCAACAGCTATACTTAAGTCTTTCCCAGGGCCCCGGGCACAGCAGGTGCACAAGCACCGAAACACCCCCAGCAGAAATAATTGCTGCCGGAGGGTCCCCGCACCGCCTAGAGACCACTTGGGGCTGACACCGTATGTCCAAAACCCCAGAGGGTACCCCAATGTCATGAAAACCAGTACTCTGGTCCGCTTTAGTTGGCTCACCCTCCAGCAGCCGTATGTGGTCCATCGCAAGACATGGGCTAGTTATACTACCCTGTTCGCATCACCCCACCCCATGCGCTGGGGGGTCATCGCCACGGACTCAGAAACTGAAGGGCCGGAGGGGGAAACCACAAGAGGCACCCACCAACCCGGCAGCAGTCCACAGGAAAAGATGACCCAACAGTCTCCGCAACAGTGGCCACCCCCAAAACCCGGGATGAGACAATAGTAGGTATCTCACCCCTCACAGTGTCCTCGGCAGAAATCCCACGATCCATGGCACTCACACCCGCGAAACCGTCCTTCATTGCTCCATCCTTCTGCAGCAACAGCCTCCACAAGTCCCATCTCCTCACCCGCAGCTGTCCCGGATCCGCTACTTTCGGGCTCCACACCTTCAGCGGTAACCCCGCAACCCCGCGGTTTCACTTTCGCGCCATACCCCTCCGGCTCCACACCCGCAGGAGCGCCAGTCCCGCGACCCGCGGCATTCCACCGCAGCAGTACCCTCGGCGACTCGCGCACACACATTCACGGCAATACCCGCCGCGACTTCGTCCTGCGTTCCTCCAACCTCCATGACTTCCTCCTCGTCCGCAGCAGCCCCGGGACCCGCCACTTCCGGTCCCGCGGTGATCGCGGGGATCCGACCAGGCCTCCAGGCTGGGCGCCCCCTGATGGCAAAGGGGAAATTGGCACCTCAGCCTGGGAGCTACGGCGAGCAGCCTGGCTTCCCTTATCACAAACCTCCATCGGCGTTCCTCCAACTCATCCATCTCATCAGTGTCCATAGTAGACTGATCCAACAGCCGGCTCCATAATGACATACTCACTCAGGGTCGTTTTCAATGTCTGAACACTCAGGCGATAGCCCTTCCGCTTCTTTTTTGCCCACCGATCTCTGGCTGTTCTTAAGCGTGCCAGGTCTCATGCACTACACACCAAAAAGTCCATAAGCCTTCCCAAGACTGCATAGACTTCCATCGAGGCTGTAGCTTCAAAATCACTTTCACCTGGCTGCTGCTTCCTGCCATGCAGAGAGAGCAATTGGGCTCCAGATACCTGAGATCCTCATCTGATGGTCTCAAACTCTCCACTGTCCTTGAAATGGTAATCGATCCCTCCACAGGCATAGCTTTTCACAGCCGGGAAGTAGAGCCTCCCCTGGGCTGATAGCTTCCATGGCTCTTGGAGTCCAGAGAGCCTCACCACACACGCCCTCAAGACCGAGGAGTGGCGACGCCCCCGTTGTTCTCCGCCATTTCAGCCGGCCCCCCCGGATGTAAAAGAGCTTGATTTGGGGTAGGGGCCTGGCCGAACATGGCGGAGAGCATCGGTGGGTGTCTCTCTCCCCGGCGGAAGGCGGCGGCGAAGACCGGGGGGGGGGGTAGGTGTACCCCCCCGGCGGAAGGCGAAGACCGAGGAGGGGTTTCGCCCCCGTTGTTCTCCGCCATTTCCGCCGGCCCCCCCCGGATGTAAAAGAGCTTGTTTGGGGTAGGGGGCCTGGCCGAACATGGCCGAGAGCATCGGTGGGTGTCCCCCCCCGGCGGAAGGCGGCGGCGAAGACCGGTGCGGGGCTGGAGCCCCCCCGGCAGAAAACGTCTGGAAGACCGAGGGGCTCCGCCCCCGTTGTTCTCTGCTTTTTTCGGCCGGCCCCCCCCGGATGTGAAAGAGCTTATTTTGGGGTGGGGGCCTGGCTGGACATGGCGGAGATCATCGGTGGGTGTCCCCCCCGGCAGAAGACGGCGAAGCCCGGGGCCCAATGGGCTGGTGGTGGGGGGTCCCGGCAGAAGACCCCCGGAGACTAATAAATTATTTTTTTCTGTGTGTTTTTTTTTGTGTTTACACTTTTCCACCCGGTGAATGGGTAGGGGTACGATGTACCCCATACTCATTCACATAGGGTGGGGGGCCAGAATCTGGGGGGCCCCCTTAATATAGGGGGCTCTCAGATTCTGATAAGCCCCCCGCCCGCATACCCCGACAACCAACGGCCAGGGTTGTCGGGAAGAGGCTCTTGTCCCTTTCGACATGGGGACAAGAGTGCTTTGGGGTGGGGGGGCAGTGCCCCCCTCCCCCACAGCACACACTCCCCCATGTCGAGGGCATGTGGTCTGGTACGGCTCAGGAGGGGGGGGGGCGCTCGCTCGTCCCCACCCCCATTCCTGTCCGGCCAGACTGCGTGCCTGGGAGAAGGGTTTGGTCTGGATCTGAGGGGGAACCCCACGCCGTTTTTTGGCGTGGGTTTAACCCCTTATGTTCCAGATCAAATCTAAGAGCCTGTTGTGCACCAGAAGGGGGACCCCCACGCCGTTTTTTTTTGTAATTTGGGGTGGAGTTCCCCTTTATCCCGGTCCTGTCAGGGGGGGGGGGAATGCCTGCTCGTCTGTCCCTACAATGTATGAACAGCGATCTGTCATTTCCCCTACACAGTCCCACCCCCTTTACAGTTAGAACACACCCAGGTAACATATTCAACCCCTTCCGCGCCCCTAGTGTTAACCCCTTCCCTGCCAGTGTCATTTTTATAGTAAGCAATGCATTGATATACCATTGCTCGCTACAAAAATGCCAAATCTCACAAAAATGTGTCCGCCACAATGTCGCATTAGACAGAAAAAACAAATGATAGCCACCATTACTAGTAAAACAAAAAATTATTCCAAAAAAAACCATAAGACCAACCCCTACTTAGAACTTTTGCCCAAACCAATCAAACGCAAGAATACTTATCGGCCTAAACTGAGGGCAAACATTTTTTGAATATATTTTGGGGGAGATTTATTATAGCAAACCGTAAAAAAGATGTTTTTTTAGTTACCAAATTGTCGCTATATTTTTGGGTCAAGCAAAAATAAGAAAAAACGCAGAGGTGATCAAATACCACCAACAAAAAAAAATAAAAAATTTTTAGGGGGGGGGGGGGAGGATGAGGACGCCAATTTTTTTTGGGGGCCACGTCGCACAACCACGCAATTGTCAGTCAAAATGACGCAGTGTTGAAATGCAAAAAATGGCCCCGTCAGTGACCAGTAATATGCTCTGGGGCTCAAGTGGTTACAAATTAAGAATACACTAAAGTTAGCCCAATTTATGGCCATAATGTGAAAGATGATGTTACACCGAGTAAATAGATACCCAACATGTTACACTTTAATATTGCACACACTCATGGAATGGCGCCAAACTTCAGTACTTGAAAATACCCATAGGCAACGCTTTTTTATGTGTTTCAGGTTACCAGTTTAGATTTACAGAGGAGGTCTAGTGCTAAAAGTATTGCTCTCGCTCTAACGTACGCTATGATACCTCACATGTGGGGTTTGAACGGGGGTTCAATATGTGGGCGGGGCTTACACATTTAAGGCCCGCCCCATATATGGAAACATTCTTCAAACCACACATGTGAGGTATCATAGCGTGCGTAACAGCAAGAGGAATATTTATAGCACTAGACCTCATCTGTAAATCTAAACTGGTAACCGGAAACAATAAAAATGCTGCTTGTTCGCTTCTGACTGCGAGCTACTAGGGACAGGGGCTTTTAAATTATTACTATTTAGGTTTGTTACGTAAAAATTCTATAAGACCTCCCGTTCAGCTTGTAAAGCATCACTTCAGGGGGACCAAAAAAAATTTAACACCTCTAATGCTTTCATCCGCCATTGCAGATTTGATTCTGGTACTGCATTTCGAGTGAACTGGGCATGCTCGAACAGTTAGAAAAAGAAGTTGGAAGTTTCATCCTGAAAATGACTTGCATCTTTCTGAGCATGCTCAGAAAGCTCTTTTTTTGGCTTAGTAATTTAAGGACATCCTTAACAGGTGTAAGCAGTTCCAAGTGCACACAAACTAGAGGCTGACATTTCTTCATGTGTTTCCAATTGGTTCATTAGCACACATGTTATAAAAAGCGTGGATACTGCACGTGTCAGCTGCCCTCAGAGGGGGCAGATTTGCTGGCTGGAAGGAATGGCGGAGTGAAACAGAGATGTTTTGGAGCAAGTTTTGTATTTTTTGATGTTTTCTCTGCTACATAATTTTGCTAAATGTTTCTCAAGATGTTAATGACTAATGTTTTAATCCTGTGGGTCTATCCTGTTATTTCAAAAGCATGATTTATTTTCCAATGACTGTGAAATAAACGTTGGTCTTTTTTGTTTTTAGGTGTTTTTATATATTTTTGGTGTGTTTATTTGTAATTTTTTTTTTTGCTTTCCTTGTTTTGTGGACCAATAAAATTACTTTCAAATTTTGAAGTTTGTTTTGTGATATTTTTTTCATGCTATGGATTTCAACCGCTGCAGCTGAACTAGTTTGGGCCTAAACCATCAAGTGTGATTTGTCTCTAAGCTCTTTCCTGGTGTGTATGCATGAAATGTTTAGTCACCAGAAAAGGAAGGACAAAGCGGTAAGTATTGTTTCCTAGAACTGATGTCCAGACTGACTTTTTAAAGCACATGTGCAAGATGTAGGAAAAGCTGCAAACAGGGCCTGTTGGAGGGGGGGGGGGGGTGGTGTTTTTTTTTTTGGACAGGCTTGAAGTGCTGATTTACAGCGCTGTGCTTGAAACTAGCACAAGACAATCCTATTCTAATTGTGGGTTGTTTGAGGGAAGCCAATTGAGTGTTAGAACCCCTGCTAGTGTTTTTAGGTTGGGCTTTGTGTCCCTTTTCCTAAAATTGGCTTCACTTCCTGTCACACAGCTGAACAGGAAGTGAGGTTAAAACCCTACCAATGGTCTTTTCTTCGGGGCACAGGTCAATCTAACTAGTGTCACCATTAAGCAAATTGCACTGCAGTGTACACCCCAAATGATTAGTTACTTTGGGGTTTAGTAAAGGCAAAGCCGCTCTGCAGTAGAAGCGTAGGCAATGAAAATCAGAAGGGAAGCACTGATGGTTTTTACTTCCAATCCCGCCAAGTTTTGAGTTTTCTTCCTTGCTTGTCCACTTGTAGTGCAAAGTGGATTTGCCTTTAGTAAATGGACCCCAAAGTCCAAGATTCCTACTAATTTGGGGTGTACACAGCAAAATGCCATTTCCAAAATGGGAAACTATTTATATTGATCTGTGTGTCCCCAACAAAACATTACTCAGGTGTTTCCCTCACTTCCTGTTTGGCTGTGTGGCAGGAAGTGAATGAATTAAGTAGAAAGTGACAACATTTGTGAGGTGTCTTTACCCTATCAGGGGTGCAGGCATCCCCAAAACAAACAAGAAAATAGTTGATTTAACATTGGGTGGTGTTTGTGGGGTCCCTAACACACATTCATACATATTAGCAACGCTGGATCCTGGCCTATTGGCATGGTTATATTTTCTTAAGCCTCTCAATAAAATGATCTGAAATTTGGGGTTAAACTGGAACAATAATCATCACTTTTATTTTTTGGATTTCTTTCATTTTGGATAGAGTTGGTGGGGGGGGGGGGGGTTAGAAGCTCTGTCAGTTTATTTTGTATTATCCCTGTCCGTTTGGGGAGATTGGCCTTCACTTCCTGCCCCATAGCCAAACAGGAAGTGATCGAAAAACTAGGCAAATTAAGGGCCCCCCAAGTCCCCCCCCACAGAACTTGTGTGTGTCCCCTGAAAATTCCTGGGTGGGTCATAAAAAAACAGGGTGTGGCCTTGACAGGAAGGGTGGGTCATTTTTCTATTAGGGGGGTGCCAAAATTTGGTCAGGCCTAGGGCAGCACAAAACCTAAATCTCCTACTGCATATTAGGGCTTATTTAGACAGGATCCAATTTACAGCATGTTTTTAGATTGTGGGAGGAAACCCGCACAGGGAGAACATGCAAACTCCAGGCAGATAGTGTCACGGGCGGGATTCGAACCAGCAACCCTTTTGCTGCTAGGTGAACATGCTACACACTACGCTACTGTGCTGAACGAACATGATTGCAGCTGAAAGCATGAGATGTTTTTTTTTTTACCAATTCCATGCTTTCCAGCCTGGAGGACAGATGTGGGGTCTAATTGACCCCGCCTTTCTCTATAAAGAGGACCTGTCACACACTAGTCCTATTACAAGGGATGTTTACATTCCTTGTAATAGGAAGAAAAGTGAAAAATAATACAAACAAAGGGACAAACAAGTGCAAAAATTAAAATATTAAGTAAAAAAATAAAATAACAAAGGAATTTAAATGCTCCTGTCCCTAGTAGCTCGCACTCAGAAGCGAACACGCATGCAAGTCCCACCCACATATGTAAACATCCTTCAAACCCCACATGTGAGGTATCATAGCGTGCGTTAGAGCGAGAGCAATAATGTTAGCACTAGACCTCCTCTGTAACTCAAAAGTGGTAACCTGAGAAAAAAAGTCAAGCGTTGCCTATGGAGATTTTTAATAACGAAGTTTAGCGCCATTCCATGAGTGTGCGCAATATGAAAGCGTGACAAGTTAGGTATCTATTTACTCGGTGTAACATCATCTTTTACCTTATCCCTAAAAATTGGCTAGCTTTACTGCTTTCTTATTTTGTCATTCATGAAACAGGTTTTTTTTTTGAAAGCCAAAAAAAAAAAAAACGTTTGAAAATTTTTGGCACAAATACTGTTGGAAATGTGTCCGAAAAAAATGGCCGCCACTTTATTCCCTAGGGTGTTTGTTAATAAAATATATATAATGTTTGGGGGTCCTGAGTAAGTTTCAAGGAAGAAAATATAATTGTTACATGAAGGAGAGAAGTGCCAGAATAGGCGCGGTATGGAAGTGGTTAAAGTGCACCAATAAAAGTGAAAAATTCCTTGAAATTTCGTACCATGGGGGGGGGGAGGCAATTAGGGGCGCCATCAGGAATTATGGGGCCCCTTACACAGCTTCAGGCATGGGCCCCCTGGAGCAGAGAATAGGGGGGGGGTGCCGCCTGATATTAAGAAGGGGGGGGGGGCTGCCGCAATTTGATAAGCGGGGGGTTCCTTTACTAAAAAATACATATAGAAAAATATATATTAAAAAGGGTGGTAGCCATCCGGGGGCCCTGGGGACCACTGGGCCCTTTAATAAAAAGAAACTTCTGGGCTCTTTAATGAAAAATAAATTACAATATCTACATATATAATAATAAAAAAGGGGGTTGCCTTGGGAGCTCTGGGCCCTTTAATAAAAAATAACTACCAAAAATCTAAAAAAAAAATAACATTGGGTGGGAGCTGTGGTGGCTCAACGTGAATGGCACTGCGCTGACAAGCCGTTCACCTCTGCAGCCAAGGGTTCGGATCCCGGTCTCGGCTACATGTGAATTGAGTTTGGTGGTGTCAGCCCGGCTCCCGGTGGGTGTGCTATGCAAGGTACGCCTGTGCTTAGTATGCCCACCCCCCCCCCCCCAAAAAAAAACACCACACTTGCACACACTTTGGCCATGAGGTCTCCTAAAATAAAGGGAGGCGAAGGACCTACAGGGCTGGCTGGGTGGGCTACACTCCTTCATAGGGGGAGTCCCTCTGTCCCATCGGGCTCCCAAGTGTAGCAGGTGGGGTGAGGCCCCCCTCACACCCACCATTGCCACCGGGGGCATGGAGAAGGATGGCGATTGCAAGTCCAGCTCCTCTCTCTCGACTTCACGCACAAAATACACTTTAAAAAAGAAATTAAAGTAAAAAGTAACAAACCTGGGGAAAATGTTTATAACATTTTTAGAAGCAAAAAGGGGCCCTCTGGGAGCTTTCAAAATTATATTATATATATATATGTTTAAAAAATAACCAAAAAATATATCATATGTTTTTTTTTTGATTTTTTTGTAAAGGTGGGGGGTTGTCATCTGGAGCCCTGGGGATCTCCGGGCCACTGGGGACCAGGCCACTGGGGACCTCCAGACCCCTAAAACCAAAACATTGGCCCTTTAATAACAAAAAATTTGGGGGTTGCCACCCGGGGCCCTGGGGACCTCCAGACTGCTAAAAAATATTAAATTCCAAAAATTGGCCCTTTAATAAAAAATCCTACAAAAACCAACTAACAAATATATATACAAAAAAAAAAAGAGGGGGGTTACCATCTGGGGCGCTGGGGGGCCTCCAGGCATCTGGGCACCTCCGGACCCCGGGCCCCTTACAGGTGTACAGGGCCGCCATCATGAATTTTGGGGCCCCTTACACAGCTTCAGGCATGGGCCCCCTGGAGCAGAGAACCGGGGGGGGGGGTGCTGCCGCATGAAATTGAGAAGCGGGGGGGGGGGGTGGTGCCACAAATTGAGGAGCGGGGGGGCCCTTTACAAAAATTTTGACAGAAATAAGAAATAAAGAAAAATATATATAAAAAAGGGGGGTAGCCATCCGGGGCCCTGGGGACCTCTGTGCTCTTTATCAAATAAAAATAAAAAGAGAGAAAATACATATATATATATATTTTTTAAATATAACATTTATCGAAAAAAAGTAAAAAAACAAGGGGGTAGCCTTCCAGGGCCCTGGGGACCTCTGGGCCCTTTCCTTAAAAAAAAAAAAAAAAATATATTAAAAAAATATATAATTTTTTTAAATATATATATTTTATTTAAAAAAAAAGGGCTTGCCATCTGGGGCCCTTAGTGGCCTCCGGGCCCCTGGGGACCTTCGGAGCCCTTAACAAAAAAAAAAAAAAAAAATTGTTTTTTTTGTTTTAGGGTGGTTCCCATCCGGGCCCCTGGGGGCCCCTGGGGACCCCCGGGCGGTGTAATGCCTGTACCCCCCTAATGGCGGCCCTGCAGGTGTACTGCCTGTACCCCCCTGATGGCGGCCCTGGGTGTAATGTCAGCATGTGAAAAATGACATTCTGAAGGAAAAAAGCCATTTAAAACTGACTCGCGGCAATAATGAATTGTCAGCTCTTGGAAATTGCAGGAGAATTCATTCATTAAAAACACCAAAAAAAAAGCGTGGGGGTCCCCCCAAATTCAATAACCAGACCCTTTAGGTCTGGTATGGATATTAAGGGGAACCCCGCCATCAATTTTTAAAAAAAAATGACGTGGGGTTCCCCCCAAATATCCATAACCAGACCCTTCAGGTCTGGTGTGGAATTTAAGGGGAACTCCACTCCAAATTAAAAAAAAAATGGCGTGGAGTCCCCCTAAAATCCACACCAGACCCCTTATCCGAGCACGTTGACCTGGCCGGCCGCAGAAAAGAGGGGGGGACAGAGCGCGGCCCCCCCCCTCTCCTGAACCGCACCAGGCCACATGCCCTCAACATTGGGAGGGTGTTTTGGGGTGCCCCCCAAAACACCTTGTCCCCATGTTGATGAGGACAAGGGTCTCTTCCCCACAACCCTTGCCCGGTGGTTGTGGGGGTCTGCGGGCAGGAGGCTTATCGAAATCTGGAAGACCCCTTTAACAAAGGGGCCCCCCAGATCCCGGCCCCCCCCTGTGTGAAATGGTAATGGGGTACCTTGTACCTCTACCATTTCACGAGAAAAAAAAAGTGTAAAGTGTAAAAAAGACAAGAGCCGGTTTTTGACAAGTCCTTTATTATCTTCTTTCTTCTTTCCTTCGGGTTTCTTCTTCCTCCTCCTTCTTCTTCCCTCTGCTTCTGTCTTGGGTCTTCTATTCCCGCATCTTGCCCGGCGTGTTCTTCCATCTTCTCCTCCGCTGTCCTTCTCGTCCGCATCTTCTTCTCCTTCTTGTTCTTCTTCGCCGGAGGCGCCGCTTCCAATTGAAATCCCCGCTGTCTGCCGGACCACGCCCCCCCCTCTGACGCCTCGGGCAAGCTCTTAGGAGTGTGCTGCCAGTGCGTCAGAGGGGGGCGTGGTCACATGTCAGAGGGCGGGCAATTCAATTTGAAGCTCGTGCGCGGCTTTTTCTTTGCCAGAGTCGCCGCTTCCAATTGAATTGCCCGCTTTCTGGAACATGTGACCACGCCCCCCTCTGACGCACTGGCACCACACGGGGACTTTCCTAAGAGCTTGCCCGTGGCGTCAGAGGGGGGGCGTGGTCCGGCAGACAGCGGGGATTTCAATTGGAAGCGGCCGCTCCGGCGAAGAAGAAGAAGGAGAAGATGCGGACGAGAAGGACAGCGGAAAGAAGATGGAAGAACACGCCGGGCAAGATGCGGGAATAGAAGACCCAAGACAGAAGCAGAGGAAGAAGAAGGAGGAGGAAGAAGAAACCCGAAGGAAAGAAGAAAGAAGATAATAAAGGACTTGTCAAAAACCGGCTCTTGTCTTTTTTTTACACTGACAGTTTTTTTTACTCGTGAAATGGTAGAGGTACAAGGTACCCCATTACCATTTCACACAGGGGGGGGGCCGGGATCTGGGGGGCCCCTTTGTTAAAGGGGTCTTCCAGATTTCGATAAGCCTCCTGCCCGCAGACCCCCACAACCACCGGGCAAGGGTTGTGGGGAAGAGACCCTTGTCCTCATCAACATGGGGACAAGGTGTTTTGGGGGGCACCCCAAAACACCCTCCCAATGTTGAGGGCATGTGGCCTGGTGCGGTTCAGGAGAGGGGGGGGGCCGCGCTCTGTCCCCCCCTCTTTTCTGCGGCCGGCCAGGTCAACGTGCTCGGATAAGGGGTCTGGTGTGGATTTTAGGGGGGACTCCACGCCATTTTTTTTTTATTTGGGGTGGAGTTCCCCTTAAATTCCACACCAGACCTGAAGGGTCTGGTTATGGATATTTGGGGGGAACCCCACGTCATTTATAATTTTTTTAAAATCCATTACCATGGGGGGGGGGGGCGATGTCTTTTTTTCAAAAATGCCAGGGTGAATTAAAGTGCATTTTCCTGTGGTTAGAAATATGTCTTTGCACAAAATGACATTCTGAAAAAAAAAAAAAAAGCCATTTAAAACTGACTCGCGGCAATAATGAATTGTCAGATCTGGAAATTGCAGGAGAATTCATTCATTAAAAAACACCAATAAAAAGCGTGGGGGTCCCCCCAAATTCAATAACCAGACCTTTAGGTCTGGTATGGATATTAAGGGGAACCCGCCGTCAAATTTTAAAAAAAAAATGGCGTGGAGTCCCCCCTAAAATCCACACCAGACCCCTTATCCGAGCACGTTGACCTGGCCGGCCGCAGAAAAGAGGGGGGGACAGAGCGCGGCCCCCCCCCTCTCCTGAACCGCACCAGGCCACATGCCCTCAACATTGGGAGGGTGTTTTGGGGTGCCCCCCAAAACACCTTGTCCCCATGTTGATGAGGACAAGGGTCTCTTCCCCACAACCCTTGCCCGGTGGTTGTGGGGGTCTGCGGGCAGGAGGCTTATCGAAATCTGGAAGACCCCTTTAACAAAGGGGCCCCCCAGATCCCGGCCCCCCCCCTGTGTGAAATGGTAATGGGGTACCTTGTACCTCTACCATTTCACGAGTAAAAAAAATGTGTCAGTGTAAAAAAAGACAAGAGCCGGTTTTTGACAAGTCCTTTATTATCTTCTTTCTTCTTTCCTTCGGGTTTCTTCTTCCTCCTCCTTCTTCTTCCTCTGCTTCTGTCTTGGGTCTTCTATTCCCGCATCTTGCCCGGCGTGTTCTTCCATCTTCTTCCGCTGTCCTTCTCGTCCGCATCTTCTCCTTCTTCTTCTTCGCCGGAGCGGCCGCTTCCAATTGAAATCCCCGCTGTCTGCCGGACCACGCCCCCCCTCTGACGCCACGGGCAAGCTCTTAGGAAAGTCCCCGTGTGGTGCCAGTGCGTCAGAGGGGGGCGTGGTCACATGTTCCAGAAAGCGGGCAATTCAATTGGAAGCGGCGACTCTGGCAAAGAAAAAGCCGCGCACGAGCTTCAAATTGAATTGCCCGCCCTCTCACATGTGACCACGCCCCCCTCGGACGCACTTGCAGCACACTCCTAAGAGCTTGCCCGTGGCGTCAGAGGGGGGGGCGTGTGGTCCGGCAGACAGCGGGGATTTCAATTGGAAGCGGCGCCTCCGGCGAAGAAGAAAGAAGGAGAAGAAGATGCGGACGAGAAGGACAGCGGGAGGAACAGAGATGGAAGAACACGCCGGGCAAGATGCGGGAATAGAAGACCCAAGACAGAAGCAGAGGAAGAAGAAGGAGGAGGAAGAAGAAACCCGAAGAAAGAAGAAAGAAGATAATAAAGGACTTGTCAAAAACCGGCTCTTGTCTTTTTTAACCCTTTACATTTTTTTTCTCGTGAAATGGTAGAGGTACAAGGTACCCCATTACCATTTCACACAGGGGGGGGGCCGGGATCTGGGGGGCCCCTTTGTAAAAGGGGTCTTCCAGATTTCGATAAGCCTCCTGCCCGCAGACCCCCACAACCACCGGGCAAGGGTTGTGGGGAAGAGACCCTTGTCCTCATCAACATGGGGACAAGGTGTTTTGGGGGGCACCCCAAAACACCCTCCCAATGTTGAGGGCATGTGGCCTGGTGCGGTTCAGGAGAGGGGGGGGCCGCGCTCTGTCCCCCTCTTTTCTGCGGCCGCCGGCCAGGTCAACGTGCTCGGATAAGGGGTCTGGTGTGGATTTTAGGGGGGACTCCACGCCATTTTTTTTTAAATTGGAGTGGAGTTCCCCTTAAATTCCACACCAGACCCGAAGGGTCTGGTTATGGATATTTGGGGGGAACCCCACGTCATTTTTTTTTTTTAAATTGACGGCGGGGTTCCCCTTAATATCCATACCAGACCTAAAGGGTCTGGTTATTGAATTTGGGGGGACCCCCACGCTTTTTTTTCCTTTTTTTAATGAATGAATTCTCCTGCAATTGCCGGGAGCCGACAATTCATTATAGCCGCGAGTCAGTTTTAAATGGCTTTTTTACTTTGAAAAATGACATTTTGTGCAGAGACAGTTCTAACCACGGGAAACATGCGCTTTTTCACATGCTGACATTAGAGCCCCCCATAGTACGAAATTTAAAGTAAAATTACATTTTTATTATTGCACTTTTAGCATTATTAAAATCACTGCTCCCGAAAAAACGGCCGTTTTAAAAAATAAAAAAAGCATTGGTACATGTCCCCTGGGGCAGGACTGAGGTCCCCAAACACTTTTTAGGACAAAACTTGCAGATTAGCCATTAAAATTCACTATTAAGATTTCCCCCCATAGACTTATACAGGGAGTTCGGCGGCGGCTTTAGTTATCAATCACATCGCGCTGCTGCTGCCGCCGGTTCATGCGCCTAATTAGGGATTCATCCAGCGCACTAATTAAGGCATGTACCGGCGCAGCGCAGATTCATTAGTAAATCAGCCCCATTGTTTCTTGCAGACATTCATTATTGTACTGCTCTCCAGCCCTTTGTCGAAATAAACTGCTTCCAGCTACAGTCAAATATTTCACATTTTGATTCATCAGTTCGGAGATCATGCTACCATTTTTCTCTGTACCTTCATGTCCTATGTTTCGAGCACAGTAGAAGAGTCACTTAGCCTTGTTTCCATGTCGAAGGTATGGCTTTTTGGTCCTAATCTCTTCCATGAAGACCACTTCTGGCCAGAGCTTCCCTCAGATCAACAGTGACTGCACTTGCAGAGTGGATTTGCCTTTTGTAATCAACCCCAAATTGCTAGTGACCAAATTCAATTGTATTTTGGACAGGGATATATCTGGGTAATGCATAAATAACTGCCAATTATTTTTCCACAGATCTCTTCTTGGTTTCTCCAGTGTTGCTTTTGTGACAAAACTGCTGTTATGCAGGGACTACCTCTCCCATCGCCAGAGCTGCTATGGTAGTCCTGCAGAAAAGGAGACAGAGCAAGATCGCTGTGGGGACCCCAGAAGAGGACCAGGGGCCATGCTGAGCAATACCTCTGCACAGAGCAGGTAAGTGTTGACATGTTTGTTATTTTAATAATAATAAAAAAGAGTTCTGTAAAACTTTAAGGGCTGTTTTCTTATCTCCTGTGCTGTGATATGAATAAGTGGTGTAAAGTTAATGAATCCCGAACATTTAATTATTCTACTTTTGTATCCAACGATAAATTATAAATTCAAGAGATTATGGCCACAAGCCTTGAGTCCACCTTTATGGCAAAACTTGACTATTGCACCCCAAAACTGACGAACATAGTATCATCACGAGGAGGAGCGGCTGGAATGAGAATCAAGCAGATCAAAGACATGCTTCTTCTGGGTATGACAATTGTTTAGATTTATTTCTGTAATAAAAGTAATAGTAAATGCTCATTGTTTATTTTTACCTACAAGTAGGCTTATAATAAAGAGCCTACCTATAGGTAAAATGATATCTCCTCCTAAAGTGCGTGGGAGTGATATAATGGCGGCTTGGCCAGTCAGGCGGGCTGGGGTTTGCATACCAGGAAAGAGGGACCGGGGTGAAGATGGAAGAATTTGTAGCATTGAAAGCACGTCGCTCGAGGGCTTAGTTTTTAGGTAAGTCTTTCATGTGCTGGTATTCAGTACATACTAGCACATTTTAATATTGCCTTGCAGTGGAAACCTTTTTTTCATAGTCTTTACTACTTGAAGGTTGTTGGTTTTACCCATTTAGATTATATTGATTAAAGTGCTTTAAAGGCAGAGGTTTTTTCACTTTTCTGCATTGTCTGTATATTAAACTAAAGGGTCCACCATTTTTTTAAATTCTTTTTAAAGTCAGCAGCTACAAATACTGCAGCTGCTGACTTTTAAAATAAGGACACTTACCTGTCCAGGGCACCTGCGATGTCAGCACCCGAAGCTGATCTCTCCCTCGGCTCTCGGGTGCTGCCGCTGCCATCTTTGGTAAGGGAATTGGGAAGTGAAGCATTGCGGCTTCACTTCCTGGTTCCCTACTGCGCATGCACAAGTTGCGCTGTGTCATCCGAATAGTCACTACTGTCTTCTGGGACTTGTGTCTCCAGAAGACAGCGGGGGGTAGAGGAGGTGCCGGACATGGCGTAGATTCCCGCAGATAATGCGGCTATCTATGCCCGGAAGTGGGAGCTGTATTGAACAGGTATCTGCACCCCACTGAAGGTGCAAATGTGACACTGGAGGGGGGAGGGTTCCGAAAAGCGGAAGTTCCATTTTTGGGTAGAACTCCACTTTTAGGTACAAAAGAACCGTGTATGCATGATATCCCCTCTGCTGTCAGTCACAGTCACAGTGAGTGAGAAGAGACTGGGGGACAGGGCCAAGTTGTGTCTCAGTAGACGCGCAGAGCCCAGATTGGGAGCAAGCCCACATGAGTGCCCCCATAGCTAGTGGTTTTTACTATGGGGGCATTCAGAAGGGGGAGGAGCCGGTAGCTCCAGCTGGGGACCCCAGAGAGAGGGGGAGGATTGGGGCTACTCTATGCAATTACTTTAAGTGACTTTGCCCTGATTCTTTTTACACCATTTTTTCTTCATTAGCACAATACAATTGAAACGCGCAGAGAAGTAGCCATCCGCTGCCTTATCGTGTACCTTGGGAGAGGAGAGAGGGAGGAAGACCTTTTCAGAGAGTTTAGCGTAAGTAAACAAAACATATTGAGAAAAAAATGAAACATGCAGTATATAAGAACCACTCTGTAGTCTCCGTATCTATTCAAATATTCAATTATTGAACTTAAGCTGAAAATGATTGATTACATTAAATTATTATGTTTTAGTTACGAAAAAGACAAACATGGAAGGCACGCACACCTAGTGCCTTACCAATGACAATTATCTTAATTCCTAAAAAAAAATCCATAAAAAGTGGGTACTCACAAAGCACAAATCTCAATTGAGCCATAAAAAAACAGTGTGTAGACATGTGCTGATGCATTTCAGGGGCACAACCCCTGCCTTAGCCTAGCTAGAAAAAGGGGTGTGCCCCCAAAACATATCAGCTATACCCTGTGTTGTGTTCCTGCACATGTCCACACTGTGTGTTTTTTATGGCTCAATTGAGATTTGTGCTTTGTGAGTACCCACTTTTTATGGATTTTTATGAATTAAATTGTCGTTGGTAATGAACTAATGTGCGTGCCTTCCATTTATGTATTTTTCATTGTTTTCATTGGATCACCCTAACTGAGGAAGGCAGCATCCCCATCTAGTCTTGTGATAGCTTTGTCCCTATTACCACTTCACTTTAGAAGACCCCTTAGCACTGGAAGTGACTGTGTTGTTTCATATTTTTTTATTTGCCTGATAATCATGGGAAAACTTCAAAACTAATTCCGTGTACACACGACTGTTTTTCATGACATGAAAAATGGCATTTACCACTTGCCTACTGTGCACATACACCCCTTCCTGCCCAGACGAAATTTTAGCTTCCGGCACTGTGTCACTTTAACTGACAATTGCGCGGTTTCCGTCGTTACGATGTGGCTCCCAAACAAAATTGATGTTCTTTTTTTCCCCACAAATAGAGCTTTTTTGGTGGTATTTGATCACCTGTGCGGTTTTTATTTTTTGGGCTATAAACAAAAAAAAAAGCGACAATTTTGAAAAAAAAAAAAAAAAAAAACACAATATTTTTTAATTTTTGCTATAATAAATATCCCATTTAAAAAAAAAAATGTATCTCAGTTTAGGCCGATACGTATTCTTCTACATATTTTTTGGTAAAAAAAAAAAAAAAAAAATCGCCAATAACCGTATAGTGACTGGTTTGTGCAAAATGTATATTGCCTATAAAATAGGGGACATATTATGATTTGTTTTTACTAGGAATGGTGGTGGCGATCTGCGATTTTCTTTTTTTCCGGGACTGTGACATTATAGCGGACACTCGGACACTTTTGACACATTTTTGGGACCATTCACATTTATAGAGATTAGTGATATAAATGTGCATTGTTTACTGTATAAATGTGACTGGCAGGGAAGGGGTTAACCACTAGGGGGCGGGAAAAAAGGGGTTAAATGTGTAGCCTAGTGAGTGTTCTAACCGTAGGGAGGGGAGGGGGGGGATGGACTGGGGAGGTGACCGATCTGTGTCCCTATGTACAAGGGACACAGCATCGGTCTCCTCTCCCTGACAGGATGTGGATTTCTGTGTTTACACCCCATCATTACACACACAGATCCACGGTCCTGCTCAGTTACTTGACAATCGCGGAGGGGCCCGGGCGGCCATCGCGGCCACTGGGAATGCGCAATTGTGTTCCCAGTAACGTGACGGGTGCGCGCCCCATATGGCTTTAAATAACAGGACGCCATATGACGTCCTGTCAGAACAATAGAGTATCCCGCCCACCATCATGACACGACGGCGCGCGGTCAAGTGTTCAAAGTGGATCTAACGCATCTAGTGTAGGCTCTAGAGCATTTTTTTACGACGTGAAAAATGCATTTAACTCATGAACATGCTCTAAATTTTCGCATCGTTTTTCACGTTGTTTTTCACGCTGTAAAAAAATGATCGTGTGTAGGCTTTAATGACGGGAACAAAACACGTGTGCTACCAAAGCAAGTTATGAGATGGGGAGCACTCTTCTGGTAAAACTACCGTTTGTAATGAGATAGCACATTCATCACGCTGTAACAGGCTGAAAAGCACAAAGACTGAAAAAACGTCTCTCACCAAACTTTTACTAAAACAAAATCTGTGTTTCATTTCGAATGACTTGTCATTTAGAGTGACAGTCTAAAAAGTCAGCAGTATATTATCCAATTTATTATCTTTAACAAGCTAACCTTTGTTTTAATTTCTTTTACAAGGACTTGGAAACGTTGGAAGCAGAACTTATGCAAAATTATGAAAATTGCTATCATTGGTAACCAGCCCACCTCAGGATATGACTACAGGACAGACACCATTCTGGTTGAGGGAACCAAAATCCTGGAGAGATGTAACATCCCAAGATGCTGTGCTATGCTGATGGGCATAATATATGCTCTGAATCTTTGCTATCCCAAGAGACTGAAATACACGATAGTCGATTGACGTTTTTCAGAAACTGTTTCTTGAACTTGATGGACTAAAAGCCTGTTCTAAAGTAATGAGTCTGAAGAATAGTATTTTCTGAAGAACCTATGCATTCCACAACATTGTAAAAAACAATTTCCAATACAAAATGCCATCAGAGAACAATGACAGTCAATTTTTTTTTCAACTTAGAAGTGCAGTCGCTGTAGATCTGAGGGGAAGCTCAGAAACAAGGGGATCTCTGCTTATTTTATCATCCAATCATGTACAGTACAAGCACAAATGTGTTTTTTCACTTGCACATGATTGGATAATAAGCAGAGCTTAACCTAATTTCAGAACTTTCCCTCAGTTCTAGAGCAATTGCACTTGACGTGCAAAGTTGATTTGCCTTTAGTAAATAAACCCCATAATCTGATTATTGTCGCCTTTCCTTGGAGTCGGAGGGACTGTTTTCCTCTCTCCCCTCCAACCTATGGCCACTATTGTGGTATTCCTATTTGTCTGTTTTTATTTTTTTTGTTTGATGCTCTTCCCCCTTATCAGCTCCCTCTTCTCTCTTTATACTTGCCCCAAGGCTGCTTGCACACTGAGGCGGTGTCGGCAGTAATGCGCCGCTATTTTAATTTTTTGCCGTAGTTTTGGTGGTGCTATTCGGCTGCTAGCGGGGTGCTTTTAACAACCACTAGCAGGCAGAAAAGGGTTAAAACTGCCAGCATAGCGCCTCAGGCTTTCACACTGGAGTGAAAGGAGAGGCTCTATCAGGGCGCTTTGCAGGCGCTATTTTTAGCGCTGTAGCGCATGCAAAGCGCCTCAGTGACAACGTAGCCTTGCATGTATGTATATGATGTTGGGCTCTGTACATTTCCCTTTGATATCATTTCCCATTGATATTATTTTTCCATCCTGCTTTGTAAAATCCAAATATTGCTTTATTATGACTTGTCTTGTTGCCTTTTTATGGACATTTTTGTTGATAATATCATTTTATTGTTTGTATACTGATACAACAAAATACAAGATAAAAAAAATGTACTTTTGAGGCCAGTTCACACCAGAATGCATTGCAGAAAACCCACATTCCAATTACATTTGCCACACCATGTTCAGAATGCACGGCAGCTGTGTTCTGCAGTGGGTGTCAATATTAAGCTAATGACACCCCAAATGCAGATCACAAATGCAGTGTGTTTGCTCGTACTGGATCTCATGGTACAGAAGTATAATTTGATCCGTTTGCAATGAGTTTCCAATTGCAGATACACTACTTTAAGTGCAGTGCAATTTCAGCCCATCCAAAATGAATGGGCTGATATCGCACCACACAGAACTGCATGTGAACATACAACGCAACTCTGCAATTTCTGGTGTGAGACGGTCCTAAGTTTATATTTGGCACTGTGGTTTTAGATATATTAGGCCTGATACATGGTACAAATCTTTATGTTTGAAACATTTTTCTATTTATGTTAACTTTAATATTTATGTTAAAATAAAAAATAAAGTTAATTGTTTAACAATTGTGTTGTTGAATGAATTTATTTTTGAAAGTTATAGTATAAAAACAAAGCTAAACACTAATACAGAAAATAACTTTGGACCAACTTGATATTAGCTGTTTATTAAGCTAAAAAAAGTGTGCTCATAATTGTAGAAATTAAGTACATGTGACTTAAAAAAATGATTGTAGAAACTGGAAAAACGAATTGGAGCAACTTATATATTGTTGAGTACTCAACTTAAAATATGTGTTTATAATGCCAGTAATTAAGTAGGTGGTAAATAAAAATGCATTTATATCTAGCAGAAAAGCTAATTACCTCAACACAATGTAGGTTGTTGCTTCCACTTGATTTTACCTGACATTGTCATAAACTTTAAAAAGCTTGATGCAAACGGTTTGCGTTAATTTTTTTAGTTGAGTCAAGGCATTATTTTTTAGAGTGTGGAACTCTGCTTAAAAGCTTGATACACAAAAAAGTTTCACTTAAAATGTCCCACAGATTACAGCATTTATAGACTGAATTTGATACATACCTCTCCGTTTACTCTCAAACAACACAGTGTTGCCATACTTCAGCCTTGATGGTCATCTCGCGCCAGCTACAATATAAAGATAAGCTTTGGGATCACATGAAAACATAAGCAGCAAAACTGAGGAATTTGGCATTGTCGTAACGAACAAATGTTGACAAGTGAAACCGTGTGAAGTTAGCCAATGCATTAAAGTATTGCCCTTTTGTGGGGAGAGGCAAGTATCAAGACCCTTTTCCCCCTAAGGAGAGAAGGATTCTGACCCAATACCTAAAGTCTGACCCAAGAATAGAGAGTATTGATTTTGGCCTGGCCAAAGAGATTGTTGACTGTAATATGGTGCCCTCATACGCCAACCAAGAAAAACAAAAAACCATTCCAAAAGCAAGTCTGTATTCCCAGGAAGAAAGAATCAACAGTTAACAGAAAAATCTACCATTCCCACTGTAAGCCATAATTAAGCTTCTAGACCAACTGCCAGGAAGAACCGGAGCAGTGAGCAAGGAGACTGAATCAGATCTAGCCCCGGCCTTCTCGGAGGAGTGGGCACTTCTCCCCTAGTCCAGCAAGGACTGAGATTGACCCAGTCTCTATACCCACTACAACAGAACAGCCTAGCAACCAGTCCAAATGCCCAACTACAGCTCACAATAGAAATTTAAGACAGTCTTGCAACAGCCAACCCTTTACTTCCAGAGAGCAAGAGCATTGCCCAAGATCTCCGTAGACTTCCCCAAGAGGGATCAGAGAGTGAAAGCCTAAGCACAATCTTCAATCTCCTTTGCAAAAACACCCCAGAGGAGAGTGAAAGAGACCAACCGGGTTCCTGGTTCGACAGGGCAGGGCATTTAACACTGTCTAAACCGATCTTCGAGGAAGGCTCAGTCAGCCAGCCTAGGAGTGCAATTTCCTCTAGAGGTTTCAAACTGAACTAGGACTTTTCACTCTGAGACCCCCAGAACCTGGGAACCACCAAACAAGTGGTTAAACCCAAGCCAAGAGTTAGAATGAAAGCTCATAACTCTGGTGAAACCTATCCTCTGAAGCTGGACTATCTTAAGTTAATTTGTGGGTTCACACAATGTGTGGCTACTAACCCAAGCCAAGAGTTAGAGTTAGAATGAAAGCTCATAACTCTGGCAAAACCTATCCACCCAAGCAGGAATATTATCTTAAATTAATTTGTGGGTCCACACAATGTGTGGCTACTAACCCAAGCCAAGAGTTAGAATGAAAGCTCATAACTCTGGCAAAACCTATCCACCCAAGCTGGAATATCATCCTAAACTAATTTGTGGGTCCACACAATGAGTAGCACACCCAAGCCGAGAGTTAGAATAAAAGCTCATAACTCTGGTGAAACCTATCCACCCAAGCTGGACTATCATCTTAAATGTATATGTGGGTCCACACAATGTGTGGCAAACCCAAGCCAAGAGTTAGAATGAAAGCTCATAACTCTGGTGAAACCTATCCACCCAAGCTGGACTATCATCTTAAATTAATTTGTGGGCCCACACAATGTGTGGCTAACCCAAGCCAAGAGTTAGAATAAAATCTCATAACTCTGGTGAAATCTATCCACCCAAGCTGGACTATCATCTTAAATTAATTTGTGGGCCCACACAATGTGTGGCTAACCCAAGCCAAGAGTTAGAAAAAAATCTCATAACTCTTCTGAAACCTATCCACCAAAACTGGACTATCATCTTAAATTAATTTGTGGGTCCACACAATGTGTGGCTAACCAAGACCAAGAGTTAGAATAAAAGCTTATAACTCTGGTGAAACCCAGCAAACCAAACTGGACTATCATCTTAATATGTTTTCTTGGTACCCACCTTCCACTAATGCTGCCAGAAAAGAGAAGGGATTCCATCATGCTTGGAGTGTTCTGCTTTCAACTTGCTTGAAGTGGTCAAGGCTTCCAATAATGGAAAGGATAACTTTTTCAATTGCAACTTATCTACAAGAGATAAAATTTGAGGTGGAGTTTAAAAATACAAAGTTTAAACGTATCATGAAAAAGACTCACTGCCGACCCAAAATGATTGACCTGCTGTTATGCTCATCAACACCTGGCTTCATGTGTTCCAGATCAACCACGTTTTCCAGCATGACAGGGCAGGGCAAGCAACACTGTCGACACTGAATTACATAGAAGGCTCGCCCACCCCACTCACAACCCCAGGGGCTCAATCCATGCTAGACACTTCCAACCGAACCATAACATCTCACTCCTAGACCCCAGAACTTGGTCACCACCAAATCTGGTGGTTAAACACAAGCTCATGAGTCATGATAAAAGCTCAAAACTCTGGTGAAACCCTGTCATCTTAAATTAATTTGTGGGTCCACACAATGTGTGGCTAAGCCAAGAGTTAGAATAAAAGCTCATAACTCTGGTGAAACCTATCATCTTAAATTAATTTGTGGGTCCACACAACTTGTGGCTAACCCAAGCAAAGAGTTAGAATGAAAGCTCATAACTCTGGTAAAACCTATCCTCCGAAGCTGGACTATATTAAATAAATTTGTGGGTCCACACAATGTGTGGCTACTAACCCAAGCCAAGAGTTAGAATGAAAGCTCATAACTCTGGCGAAACCTATCCACCCAAGATGGAAAATTATCTTAAATTACTTTGTGGGTCCACACAATGTGTGGCCAACCCAAGCCAAGAGTTAGAATGAAAGCTCATAACTCTGGTGAAACCTATCAACCCAAGCTGGACTATCATCTTAATTTAATTTTTTGGGCCCACACAATGTGTGGCTAACCCAAGCCAAGAGTTAGAATAAAAGCTCATAACTCTGGTGAAACCTATCCACCCAAGCTGGACTATCATCTTAAATTAATTTGTGAGCCCACACAATGTGTGGATAACCCAAGCCAAGAGTTAGATTAAAAGCTCATAACTTTGGTGAAACCTAGCACACCAAACCGGACTAACATTTTCTTGGTACCCACCTTCCACTAATGCTGCCAGACAAGAGAAGGAATTCCATCATGCTTGGAGTGTTCTGCTTTCAACTTGCTTGAAGTGGTCAAGGCTTCCAATAATGGAAAAGATAACTTTTTCAATTGCAACTTATCTACAAGAGATAAAATTTGAAGTGGAGGTTTAAAAATACAAAGTTTAAACATATCATGAAAAAGACTCACTGCCGACCCAAAATGATTGACCTGCTGTTATGCTCAACACCTGGCTTCATGTGTTCCAGATCAAGAAAGTCTAGAAGTCTTTCTGCATACTTCCTGGTTAAGAGTCTAGGTATGACAGCCAATTAACTGAAACTTCCAGGAGAAACCCATAATAGAAGCCTCTATGGCAGGGATTTGCAATAAGTGGACCGCCAACTGTTGCAGAACTACAAGTCCCATGAAGCATAACAAGACTCACAGCTACAAGCATTACACCCAGAGGCAGAGGCATGATGGGACTTGTATCCCTGCTCCATGGTTTCCAATGCTTAAAAAAATAAATAAAAAATAACCATCCTAGATAATTCCATACTGGAACATATTGATGTTTATTGCTTCACTTCCACTTTGCAATGGCATATTGAACAGTAAAGGAACTAATGGTATTGTTGCCTGGCTAATTTGGCTTTAAAAGGTTAGTCTGAAAACAAGCATTCTGTGATTGTTGGAATTTTATATTTCTCAGGACACTCAAAGTGTTGAGGCAAATGCACCAGATGGCCAGAACAAACCTTCTCAAAATCAGACTTCAGCAATGGCGGCCTCTGTACTTTCCTCATGTTTAAGAGCTCGACAAACCCCAAGGGTCAGGGCATCTAGGCCAACAAAACACACCCCCCCACACACACTGCTTGAGCTGCCATGAAATGCTCCACACCCCGTACACCTACCCAGAGTATCCCGGGCTCAGGATGCTGATCTGCAGGTTTGAGACTGGCATAGGTGCACATCTGCTCTCCCCCTCCTCCCTGCTGCTGACCCAGAAATGACATGAGACATCACTTCCGTGCCCCTATTGACAGTTTACCGTTTTCCAAATGTGGCATGTCAAGGGGCTCACGGTCACTTAAAGCAGAAGTTACATTTTTGGGTGGAACTCCCGCTTAAAAGCTTAATACACAAAAAAGTTTTCACTTAAAATGTCCCACAGATTACAGCATTTATCGACTGAATTTGATACATACCTCTCCGTTTACTCTCAAACAGCACAGTGTTTGCCATACTTCAGCCTTGATGGTCATCTCGCCAGCTACAATATAAAGATAAGCTTTGGAATCACATGAAAACATAAGCAGCAAAACTGAAGAATTTGGCTTTGTCGTAACGAACAAATGTTGACAAGTGAAACCGTGTGAAGTTAGTCAATGCATTGAAGTATTGCCCTTTTGTGGGAGCGGCAAGTATCAAGACCCTTTTCCCCCTAAGGAGAGAAGGATTCTGACCCAATACCTAAAGTCTGACCCAAGAATAGAGGGTATTGATTTTGGCCTGGCCAAAGAGTTTGTTGACTGTAATATGGTGCCCTCATACGCCAACCAAGAAAAACTAAAAACCATTCCAAAAGCAAGTCTGTATTCCCAGGAAGAAAGAATCAACAGTTATAAGAAAATCTACCATTCCCACTGTAAGCCATAATTAAGCTTCTAGAACAACTGCCAGGAAGCACTGGAGCAGTGAGCAAGGAGACTGAATCAGATCTAGCCCCGGCCTTCTCAGAGGAGTGGGCACTTCTCCCCCAGTCCAGCAAGGACTGAGATTGACACAGTCTCTAAACCCACTACTACAGAACAGCCTAGCAACCAGTCCAGATGCCCAACTACAGCTCACAATAGAAATTTTAGACAGTCTTCCAGCAGCTGACCCTTTACTTCCAGAGAGAGGGCATTGCCCAAGCTCTCCGTAGACTTCCCCAAGAGAGATCAAAGAGTGAAATCCACAGCCTGCCTGCATCTCTTCACAGAGAAAGAGCTCCTAGAAACCGGTAACCTTCAAGGTAAGCTGAAGCCTGATGTGAATGAAGGAGCCAACCACGTTTTCCAGCATGACAGGGCAGGGCAAGCAACACTGTTGACACTGAATTACATGGAAGGCTCGCCCACCCCACTCACACACCCCCAGGGGCTCAATCCATGCTAGACACTTCCAACTGAACCATAACATCTCACTCCTAGACCTCAGAACTTGGTCACCACCAAATCTGGTGGTTAAACACAAGCCCATGAGTAATGATAAAAGCTCAAAACTCTGGTGAAATCTATCATCTTAAATTAATTTGTGGGTCCACACAAATGTGTGGCCAAGCCAAGAGTTAGAATAAAAGCTCATAACTCTGGTGAAACCTATCATCTTAAATTAATTTGTGGGTCCACACAATGTGTGGCTAACCCAAGCCAAGAGTTAGAATAAAAGCTCATAACTCTGGTGAAACCTATCCACCCAAGCTGGACTATCACCTTAAATTAATTTGTTGGTCCACACAGTGTGTGGCCAACCCAAGCCAAGAGTTAGAATAAAACTCATAACTCTGGTGAAACCTATCCACCCAAGCTGGACTATCATCTTAAATTAATTTGTGGGCCCACACAATGTGTGGCTAACCCAAGCCAAGAGTTAGAATAAAAGCTCATAACTCTGGTGAAACCTATCCTCCGAAGCTGGACTATCTTAAATTAATTTGTGGGTTCACACAATGTGTGGCTACTAACCCAAGCCAAGAGTTAGAATGAAAGCTCATAACTCTGGCGAAACCTATCCACCCAAGCTGGAATATTATCTTAAATTAATTTGTGGGTCCACACAATGTGTGGCTACTAACCCAAGCCAAGAGTTAGAATGAAAGCTCATAACTCTGGTGAAACCTATCACCTTAAATTAATTTGTGGCTCCACACAATGTGTGGCTAACCCAAGCCAAGAGTTAGAGTAAAAGCTCATAACTCTGGTTAAACCTAGCAAACCAAACTGGGCTATCATCCTAATATGTTTTCTTGGTACCCACCTTCCTCTAATGCTGCCGGACAAGAGAAGGGATTCCATCATGCTTGGAGTGTTCTGCCTTAAACTTGCTTGAAGTGGTCAAGGATTCCAATAATGGAAAAGATAAAACTTTCAATTGCAACTTGTCTACAAGAGATAACATTTGAGGTGGAGGTTAAAAATACAAAGTTTAAACATAACATAAGAATAACTAAAAAATGTCATTTAAATGTGCCACAGGATACAGCATTTATAAACTGAATTTGATACGTACCTCTCAGTTTACTCTCAAACAGCACAGTGTTGCCTTAGTTCATCCTTGATGGTCATCTCGCCAGCTACAATATAAAGGTATCTGAATGAAATGGAAGTAACATTGAAAACACATAAAGGATAAAGGCCTTTGAAACAAGTTATAACATCAACTCCACTGTAATGCCTGGTTCACATGGATGTGACAGACATGGTAAAACCATGAAATGCTTTCCTGGCTGAGAATGCATAAATAAAAATCCCTGCTCTATGGTCTAACCGAGTTCAACCAAATGCTGCGCCATTAGGACCAAAGCCTGCAACCAGAAAATAATTTGCATTCTTCACTGCACCTGGGTGGCCATAAAATGACCAGTGAAGGGGAATCACTGGCGTTGTATAGAAACACCACTAGAGTAGGCTTCATGGATCTACAAGGAAATACTCTACATGGGGCTAAAGTTTTCTCGAGAACAAAATAATTTGCAATCTGTTAAAACTGCCTTAGTGGAGCTTAACAGTAAAACCAACCATTTAAACCTATTGGTGTTAATTGGGAATGGCACATGTTAGACCTTTTCCCCTAAGGGCATAAGTATTCTAACACAATACCAAAAAGTCTGAGCCAAGAATAGGAGTATTGATGATGGCCTGGTCCAAAGAATTTGTTGACTCTAGTATGGTGCCCTTATACTCTAACCAAGAAACACCAAGGAGCATTCCAAATCAACACTCTGTATCCCCAGGAAGAAAGGATGTGCAGTCAAAGATAATCCTCCCATTCCCATCATGAGCCATGATTGAGCCCCTAGTCCAACTTCAAAGCCGCACTGCAGCAGAGGGCAAAAAGACTGAATCCACCCTAGTCCCGACCTTCCTGAAGGACTGGGCACTCGCCCCCCAATCCAGTAAGTACTGAGACTGACCCAGTCTCCTAAGTCCTCCGCTACAGAGAAGCCCATCAACCAGCCCAGTTTCCCAATCACAGCTCATAAAAGGAAAGGCAAGACCATCTCCAGAACAACAGACCCTTTACTTGCAGAGAGCGGGGGCTCTCTGTAGACTTTCCCAACAGGTTTCAGAGTAAAATAAATGCTCTGCCACCTATCCCTGTACATGGCAGAAAAAAGCTCCTAGAAACTGGTAACCTGCAAGGGAAGCGCAAAATGTGGATTAAAGAGGCCAACTGAGTCTGAAGTAGCAGTGTTGCATTGCCCTGCCCTGCTCCAACAAATCTCAAACCCACAACCTTGGAGCAAATTTCTACCCAGGGACTTCTGTCCGAAGAACTTTGCTCTTATACCCCAAAATCTAAGGGTTATGATAGAGTTATGATTAAAAACTCATAACTCTGGTGAAACCTAGCAAACCAAGCTGGACTATCATCCTAAATTCATTTGTGGGTCCATACAATGTGTGGTTAACCCAAGCCAAGAGTTAGAATAAAAGCTCATAACTCTGGTGAAACCTAGCAAACCAAACTGGACTATCATCCTAAATTCATTTGTGGGTCCACACAGTGTGTGGCCAAGCCAAAAGTTAGAACAAAAGCTCATAACTCTGGTGAAACCTAGCAAACCAAGCTGTACTATCTTCCTAGATTTATTTGTGGGTCCACACAGTATGTGGCCAAGACAAGAGTTAGAATTAAAGCTCATAACTCTGGTGAAACGGTCTCAAAACAGCAGACCCTTTGCTTGTAGAGAACTAGGGGTTCTCTGTAGAATTTTCCAAGAGGTTTCAGAGTAAAATAAATGCTCTGCCACCCATCCCTGTACATGGCAGAATAAAGCTCCTAGAAACCGGTAGCCTACAGGGAAGTGCAAAATGTGGATTAAAGAGGCCAACTGAGTCTGAAGTAGCAGTGTTGCAGTGCCCTGCCCTGCTCCAACAAAGCTCAACCCACAACCTAGGAGCAATGTCTACCCAGGGACTTCCGACAGAACAAGAACTTTGCTCTTAGACCCCAAAATCGAAGGGTTATGATTAAAAACTCATAACCCTGGTGAAACCTAGCAAACCAAGCTAGGCCATCATCTTTAGATTCATTTGTGGGTCCACACAATGTGTAGCCAAGCCAAGAGTTAGAAGAAAAGCTCATAACTCTGGTAAAACGTATCCACCCAAGCTGGACTATCATCTTAAATTAATTTGTGGGTCCACACAATGTGTGGATAACCCAAGCCAAGAGTTAGAATAAAAGCTCATAACTCTGGTGAAACCTAGCAAACTAAACTGGACTATCATCCTAATATGTTTTCTTGGTACCCACCATCCACTAATGCTGCCGGACAAGAGAAGGGATTCCATCATGCTTGGAGTGTTCTGCTTTCAACTTGCTTGAAGTGGTCAAGGCTTTCAATAATGGAAAAGATAACTTTTTCAATTGCAACTCGTCTACAAGAGATAAAATTTGAGGTGGAGGTTAAAAATACAAAGTTTAAACGTATCATGAAAAAGACTCACTGCCGACCGAAAATGATTGACCTGCTGTTATGCTCAACACCTGGCTTCATGTGTTCCAGATCAACCACGTTTTCCAGCATGACAGGGCAGGGCAAGCAACACTGTCGACACTGAATTACATAGAAGGCTCGCCCACCCCACTCACAACCCCAGGGGCTCAATCCATGCTAGACACTTCCAACCGAACCATAACATCTCACTCCTAGACCCCAGAACTTGGTCACCACCAAATCTGGTGGTTAAACACAAGCTCATGAGTCATGATAAAAGCTCAAAACTCTGGTGAAACCTGTCGTCTTAAATTAATTTGTGGGTCCACACAATATGTGGCTAAGCCAAGAGTTAGAATAAAAGCTCATAACTCTGGTGAAACCTATCATCTTAAATTAATTTGTGGGTCCACACAACTTGTGGCTAACCCAAGCCAAGAGTTAGAATGAAAGCTCATAACTCTGGCAAAACCTATCCTCCGAAGCTGGACTATATTAAATTAATTTGTGGGTCCACACAATGTGTGGCTACTAACCCAAGCCAAGAGTAAGAATGAAAGCTCATAACTCTGGCGAAACCTATCCACCCAAGATGGAATATTATCTTAAATTACTTTGTGGGTCCACACAATGTGTGGCCAACCCAAGCCAAGAGTTAGAATGAAAGCTCATAACTCTGGTGAAACCTATCAACCCAAGCTGGACTATCATCTTAATTTAATTTTTTGGGCCCATACAATGTGTGGCTAACCCAAGCCAAGAGTTAGAATAAAAGCTCATAACTCTGGTGAAACCTATCCACCCAAGCTGGACTATCATCTTAAATTAATTTGTGAGCCCACACAATGTGTGGATAACCCAAGCCGAGAGTTAGATTAAAAGCTCATAACTTTGGTAAAACCTAGCACACCAAACTGGACTAACATTTTCTTGGTACCCACCTTCCACTAATGCTGCCGGACAAGAGAAGGGATTCCATCATGCTTGGAGTGTTCTGCCTTCAACTTGCTTGAAGTGGTCAAGGCTTCCAATAATAGAAAAGATAACATTTTCAATTGCAACTTATCTACAAGAGATAAAATTTGAAGTGGAGGTTTAAAAATATAAAGTTTAAACATATCAATGAAAAAGACTCACTGCCGACCCAAAATGATTGACCTGCTGTTATGCTCAACACCTGGCTTCATGTGTTCCAGATCAAGAAAGTCTAGAAGTCTTTCTGCATACTTCCTGGTTAAGAGTCTAGGTATGACAGCCAATTAACTGAAACTTCCAGGAGAAACCCCTAATAGAAGCCTCTATGGCAGGGATTTGCAATAAGTGGACCGCCAACTGTTGCAGAACTACAAGTCCCATGAGGCATAACAAGACTCACAGCTACAAGCATTACACCCAGAGGCAGAGGCATGATGGGACTTGTAGTTTTGCAATAGCTGAACGTCTGCTAATTGCATATCCCTGCTCCATGGTTTCCAATGCTTAAAAAATAAATAAAAAATAACCATCCTAGATAATTCCATACTGGGAACATATTGATGTTTATTGCTTCACTTCCACTTTGCAATGGCATATTGAACAGTAAAGGAACTAATGGTATTGTAGCCTGGCTAATTTGGCTTTAAAAGGTTAGTCTGAAAACAAGCATTCTGTGATTGTTGGAATTTTATATTTCTCAGGACACTCAAAGTGTTGAGGCAAATGCACCAGATGGCCAGAACAAACCTTCTCAAAATCAGACTTCAGCAATGGCGGCCTCTGTACTTTCCTCACGTTTAAGAGCTCGACAAACCCCAGGGGTCAGGGCATCTAGGCCAACAAAACACAGCCCCCCCCACACACACTGCTTGAGCTGCCATGAAATGCTCCACACCCCGTACACCTACCCAGAGTATCCGGGCTCAGGATGCTGATCTGCAGGTTTGAGACTGGCATAGGTGCACATCTGCTCTCCCCCTCCTCCCTGCTGCTGACCCAGAAATGACATGAGACATCACTTCCGTGCACCTATTGACAGTTTACCGTTTTCCAAATGTGGCATGTCAAGGAGCTCACGGTCACTTAAAGCAGAAGTTACATTTTTGGGTGGAACTCTGCTTAAAAGCTTAATACACAAAAAAGTTTCACTTAAAATGTCCCACAGATTACAGCATTTATAGACTGAATTTGATACATACCTCTCCGTTTACTCTCAAACAGCACAGTGTTGCCATACTTCAGCCTTGATGGTCATCTCGCCAGCTACAATATAAAGATAAGCTTTGGTATCACATGAAAACATAAGCAGCAAAACTGAAGAATTTGGCGTTGTCGTAACGAACAAATGTTGACAAATGAAACCGTGTGAAGTTAGACAATGCATTGAAGTATTGCCCTTTTGTGGGAGCGGCAAGTATCAAGACCCTTTTCCCCCTAAGGAGAGAAGGATTCTGACCCAATACCTAAAGTCTGACCCAAGAATAGAGGGTATTGATTTTGGCCTGGCCAAAGAGTTTGTTGACTGTAATATGGTGCCCTCATACGCCAACCAAGAAAAACTAAAAACCATTCCAAAAGCAAGTCTGTATTCCCAGGAAGAAAGAATCAACAGTTATAAGAAAATCTACCATTCCCACTGTAAGCCATAATTAAGCTTCTAGACCAACTGCCAGGAAGCACTGGAGCAGTGAGCAAGGAGACTGAATCAGATCTAGCCCCGGCCTTCTCAGAGGAGTGGGCACTTCTCCCCCAGTCCAGCAAGGACTGAGATTGACACAGTCTCTAAACCCACTACTACAGAACAGCCTAGCAACCAGTCCAGATGCCCAACTACAGCTCACAATAGAAATTTTAGACAGTCTTCCAGCAGCTGACCCTTTACTTCCAGAGAGAGGGCATTGCCCAAGCTCTCCGTAGACTTCCCCAAGAGAGATCAAAGAGTGAAATCCACAGCCCTGCCTGCATCTCTTCACAGAGAAAGAGCTCCTAGAAACCGGTAACCTTCAAGGTAAGCTGAAGCCTGATGTGAATGAAGGAGCCAACCACGTTTTCCAGCATGACAGGGCAGGGCAAGCAACACTGTTGACACTGAATTACATGGAAGGCTCGCCCACCCCACTCACACCCCCAGGGGCTCAATCCATGCTAGACACTTCCAACTGAACCATAACATCTCACTCCTAGACCTCAGAACTTGGTCACCACCAAATCTGGTGGTTAAACACAAGCCCATGATAAAAGTCATGAAATCTATCATAAAATTTGTGGGCTGGCCAAGCCAGAGTTAGAATAAAAAAACTCTGGTGAAACCTATCATCTTAAATTAATTTGTGGGTCCACACAATGTGTGGCTAACCCAAGCCAAGAGTTAGAATAAAAGCTCATAATTCTGGTGAAACCTATCCACCCAAGCTGGACTATCACCTTAAATTAATTTGTTGGTCCACACAGTGTGTGGCCAACCCAAGCCAAGAGTTAGAATAAAACTCATAACTCTGGTGAAACCTATCCACCCAAGCTGGACTATCATCTTAAATTAATTTGTGGGCCCACACAATGTGTGGCTAACCCAAGCCAAGAGTTAGAATAAAAGCTCATAACTCTGGTGAAACCTATCCTCCGAAGCTGGACTATCTTAAATTAATTTGTGGGTTCACACAATGTGTGGCTACTAACCCAAGCCAAGAGTTAGAATGAAAGCTCATAACTCTGGCGAAACCTATCCACCCAAGCTGGAATATTATCTTAAATTAATTTGTGGGTCCACACAATGTGTGGCTACTAACCCAAGCCAAGAGTTAGAATGAAAGCTCATAACTCTGGTGAAACCTATCACCTTAAATTAATTTGTGGCTCCACACAATGTGTGGCTAACCCAAGCCAAGAGTTAGAGTAAAAGCTCATAACTCTGGTTAAACCTAGCAAACCAAACTGGGCTATCATCCTAACATGTTTTCTTGGTACCCACCTTCCTCTAATGCTGCCGGACAAGAGAAGGGATTCCATCATGCTTGGAGTGTTCTGCCTTAAACTTGCTTGAAGTGGTCAAGGCTTCCAATAATGGAAACGATAAAACTTTCAATTGCAACTTGTCTACAAGAGATAACATTTGAGGTGGAGGTTACAAAGTTTAAACATAACATAAGAATAACAAAAAAAATGTCATTTAAATGTGCCACAGGATACAGCATTTATAAACTGAATTTGATACGTACCTCTCAGTTTACTCTCAAACAGCACAGTGTTGCCTTAGTTCATCCTTGATGGTCATCTCGCCAGCTACAATATAAAGATATCTGAATGAAATGGAAGTAACATTGAAAACACAAAAAGGATAAAGGCCTTTGAAACAAGTTATAACATCAACTCCACTGTAATGCCCGGTTCACATGGATGTGACAGACATGGTAAAACCATGAAATGCTTTCCTGGCTGAGAATGCATAAATAAAAATCCCTGCTCTATGGTCTAACCGAGTTCAACCAAATGCTGCGCCATTAGGACCAAAGCCTGCAATCAGAAAATAATTTGCATTCTTCACTGCACCTGGGTGGCCATAAAATGACCAGTGAAGGGGAATCACTGGCGTTGTATAGAAACACCACTAGAATAGGCTTCATGGATCTACAAGGAAATACTCTACATGGGGCTAAAGTTTTCCCCGAGAACAAAATAATTTGCAATCTGTTAAAACTGCCTTAGTGGACCTTAACAGTAAAACCAACCATTTAAACCTATTGGTGTTAATTGGAAATGGCACATGTTAGACCTTTTCCCCTAAGGGCATAAGTATTCTAACACAATACCAAAAAGTCTGAGCCAAGAATAGGAGTATTGATGATGGCCTGGTCCAAAGAATTTGTTGACTCTAGTATGGTGCCCTTATACTCTAACCAAGAAACACCAAGGAGCATTCCAAATCAACACTCTGTATCCCCAGGAAGAAAGGATGTGCAGTCAAAGATAATCCTCCCATTCCCATCATGAGCCATGATTGAGCCCCTAGTCCAACTTCAAAGCCGCACTGCAGCAGAGGGCAAAAAGACTGAATCCACCCTAGTCCCGACCTTCCTGAAGGACTGGGCACTCGCCCCCCAATCCAGTAAGGACTGAGACTGACCCAGTCTCCAAGTCCTCCGCTACAGAGAAGCCCATCAACCAGCCCAGTTTCCCAATCACAGCTCATAATAGGAAAGGCAAGACCATCTAAGAACAACAGACCCTTTACTTGCAGAGAGCGGGGGCTCTCTGTAGACTTTCCCAACAGGTTTCAGAGTAAAATAAATGCTCTGCCACCCATCCCTGTACATGGCAGAAAAAAGCTCCTAGAAACCGGTAACCTGCAAGGGAAGCGCAAAATGTGGATTAAAGAGGCCAACTGAGTCTGAAGTAGCAGTGTTGCATTGCCCTGCCCTGCTCCAACAAATCTCAACCCACAACCTTGGAGCAAATTTCTACCCAGGGACTTCTGTCCGAAGAACTTTGCTCTTATACCCCAAAATCTAAGGGTTATGATAGAGTTATGATTAAAAACTCATAACTCTGGTGAAACCTAGCAAACCAAGCTGGACTATCATCCTAAATTCATTTGTGGGTCCATACAATGTGTGGTTAACCCAAGCCAAAAGTTAGAACAAAAGCTCATAACTCTGGTGAAACCTAGCAAACCAAGCTGTACTATCTTCCTAGATTTATTTGTGGGTCCACACAGTATGTGGCCAAGACAAGAGTTAGAATTAAAGCTCATAACTCTGGTGAAACGGTCTCAAAACAGCAGACCCTTTACTTGTAGAGAACTAGGGGTTCTCTGTAGAATTTTCCAAGAGGTTTCAGAGTAAAATAAATGCTCTGCCACCCATCCCTGTACATGGCAGAATAAAGCTCCTAGAAACCGGTAGCCTACAGGGGAAGTGCAAAATGTGGATTAAAGAGGCCAACTGAGTCTGAAGTAGCAGTGTTGCAGTGCCCTGCCCTGCTCCAACAAAGCTCAACCCACAACCTAGGAGCAATGTCTACCCAGGGACTTCCGACAGAACAAGAACTTTGCTCTTAGACCCCAAAATCGAAGGGTTATGATTAAAAACTCATAACCCTGGTGAAACCTAGCAAACCAAGCTAGGCCATCATCTTTAGATTCATTTGTGGGTCCACACAATGTGTAGCCAAGCCAAGAGTTAGAAGAAAAGCTCATAACTCTGGTAAAACGTATCCACCCAAGCTGGACTATCATCTTAAATTAATTTGTGGGTCCACACAATGTGTGGATAACCCAAGCCAAGAGTTAGAATAAAAGCTCATAACTCTGGTGAAACCTAGCAAACTAAACTGGACTATCATCCTAATATGTTTTCTTGGTACCCACCATCCACTAATGCTGCCGGACAAGAGAAGGGATTCCATCATGCTTGGAGTGTTCTGCTTTCAACTTGCTTGAAGTGGTCAAGGCTTCCAATAATGGAAAAGATAACTTTTTCAATTGCAACTCGTCTACAAGAGATAAAATTTGAGGTGGAGGTTAAAAATACAAAGTTTAAACGTATCATGAAAAAGACTCACTGCCGACCCAAAATGATTGACCTGCTGTTATGCTCAACACCTGGCTTCATGTGTTCCAGATCAACCACGTTTTCCAGCATGACAGGGCAGGGCAAGCAACACTGTCGACACTGAATTACATAGAAGGCTCGCCCACCCCACTCACAACCCCAGGGGCTCAATCCATGCTAGACACTTCCAACCGAACCTTAACATCTCACTCCTAGACCCCAGAACTTGGTCACCACCAAATCTGGTGGTTAAACACAAGCTCATGAGTCATGATAAAAGCTCATAACTCTGGTGAAACCTATCATCTTAAATTAATTTGTGGGTCCAAACAACTTTTGGCTAACCCAAGCCAAGAGTTAGAATGAAAGCTCATAACTCTGGCAAAACCTATCCTCCGAAGCTGGACTATATTAAATTAATTTGTGGGTCCACACAATGTGTGGCTACTAACCCAAGCCAAGAGTTAGAATGAAAGCTAATAACTCTGGTGAAACCTATCAACCCAAGCTGGACTATCATCTTAATTTAATTTTTTGGGCCCATACAATGTGTGGCTAACCCAAGCCAAGAGTTAGAATAAAAGCTCATAACTCTGGTGAAACCTATCCACCCAAGCTGGACTATCATCTTAAATTAATTTGTGAGCCCACACAATGTGTGGATAACCCAAGCCGAGAGTTAGATTAAAAGCTCATAACTTTGGTAAAACCTAGCACACCAAACTGGACTAACATTTTCTTGGTACCCACCTTCCACTAATGCTGCCGGACAAGAGAAGGGATTCCATCATGCTTGGAGTGTTCTGCCTTCAACTTGCTTGAAGTGGTCAAGGCTTCCAATAATAGAAAAGATAACATTTTCAATTGCAACTTATCTACAAGAGATAAAATTTGAAGTGGAGGTTTAAAAATATAAAGTTTAAACATATCAATGAAAAAGACTCACTGCCGACCCAAAATGTTGACCTGCTGTTATGCTCAACACCTGGCTTCATGTGTTCCAGATCAAGAAAGTCTAGAAGTCTTTCTGCATACTTCCTGGTTAAGAGTCTAGGTATGACAGCCAATTAACTGAAACTTCCAGGAGAAACCCATAATAGAAGCCTCTATGGCAGGGATTTGCAATAAGTGGACCGCCAACTGTTGCAGAACTACAAGTCCCATGAGGCATAACAAGACTCACAGCTACAAGCATTACACCCAGAGGCAGAGGCATGATGGGACTTGTAGTTTTGCAATAGCTGAACGTCTGCTAATTGCATATCCCTGCTCCATGGTTTCCAATGCTTAAAAAATAAATAAAAAATAACCATCCTAGATAATTCCATACTGGGAACATATTGATGTTTATTGCTTCACTTCCACTTTGCAATGGCATATTGAACAGTAAAGGAACTAATGGTATTGTAGCCTGGCTAATTTGGCTTTAAAAGGTTAGTCTGAAAACAAGCATTCTGTGATTGTTGGAATTTTATATTTCTCAGGACACTCAAAGTGTTGAGGCAAATGCACCAGATGGCCAGAACAAACCTTCTCAAAATCAGACTTCAGCAATGGCGGCCTCTGTACTTTCCTCACGTTTAAGAGCTCGACAAACCCCAGGGGTCAGGGCATCTAGGCCAACAAAACACACCCCCCCCCCCCACACACACTGCTTGAGCTGCCATGAAATGCTCCACACCCCGTACACCTACCCAGAGTATCCCGGGCTCAGGATGCTGATCTGCAGGTTTGAGACTGGCATAGGTGCACATCTGCTCTCCCCCCTCCTCCCTGCTGCTGACCCAGAAATGACATGAGACATCACTTCCGTGCCCCTATTGACAGTTTACCGTTTTCCAAATGTGGCATGTCAAGGAGCTCACGGTCACTTAAAGCAGAAGTTACATTTTTTGGGTGGAACTCCGCTTAAAAGCTTAATACACAAAAAAGTTTCACTTAAAATGTCCCACAGATTACAGCATTTATAGACTGAATTTGATACATACCTCTCCGTTTACTCTCAAACAGCACAGTGTTGCCATACTTCAGCCTTGATGGTCATCTCGCCAGCTACAATATAAAGATAAGCTTTGGTATCACATGAAAACATAAGCAGCAAAACTGAAGAATTTGGCGTTGTCGTAACGAACAAATGTTGACAAATGAAACCGTGTGAAGTTAGACAATGCATTGAAGTATTGCCCTTTTGTGGGAGCGGCAAGTATCAAGACCCTTTTCCCCCTAAGGAGAGAAGGATTCTGACCCAATACCTAAAGTCTGACCCAAGAATAGAGGGTATTGATTTTGGCCTGGCCAAAGAGTTTGTTGACTGTAATATGGTGCCCTCATACGCCAACCAAGAAAAACTAAAAACCATTCCAAAAGCAAGTCTGTATTCCCAGGAAGAAAGAATCAACAGTTATAAGAAAATCTACCATTCCCACTGTAAGCCATAATTAAGCTTCTAGACCAACTGCCAGGAAGCACTGGAGCAGTGAGCAAGGAGACTGAATCAGATCTAGCCCCGGCCTTCTCAGAGGAGTGGGCACTTCTCCCCCAGTCCAGCAAGGACTGAGATTGACACAGTCTCTAAACCCACTACTACAGAACAGCCTAGCAACCAGTCCAGATGCCCAACTACAGCTCACAATAGAAATTTTAGACAGTCTTCCAGCAGCTGACCCTTTACTTCCAGAGAGAGGGCATTGCCCAAGCTCTCCGTAGACTTCCCCAAGAGAGATCAAAGAGTGAAATCCACAGCCCTGCCTGCATCTCTTCACAGAGAAAGAGCTCCTAGAAACCGGTAACCTTCAAGGTAAGCTGAAGCCTGATGTGAATGAAGGAGCCAACCACGTTTTCCAGCATGACAGGGCAGGGCAAGCAACACTGTTGACACTGAATTACATGGAAGGCTCGCCCACCCCACTCACACCCCCAGGGGCTCAATCCATGCTAGACACTTCCAACTGAACCATAACATCTCACTCCTAGACCTCAGAACTTGGTCACCACCAAATCTGGTGGTTAAACACAAGCCCATGAGTCATGATAAAAGCTCAAAACTCTGGTGAAATCTATCATCTTAAATTAATTTGTGGGTCCACACAATGTGTGGCCAAGCCAAGAGTTAGAATAAAAGCTCATAACTCTGGTGAAACCTATCATCTTAAATTAATTTGTGGGTCCACACAATGTGTGGCTAACCCAAGCCAAGAGTTAGAATAAAAGCTCATAATTCTGGTGAAACCTATCCACCCAAGCTGGACTATCACCTTAAATTAATTTGTTGGTCCACACAGTGTGTGGCCAACCCAAGCCAAGAGTTAGAATAAAACTCATAACTCTGGTGAAACCTATCCACCCAAGCTGGACTATCATCTTAAATTAATTTGTGGGCCCACACAATGTGTGGCTAACCCAAGCCAAGAGTTAGAATAAAAGCTCATAACTCTGGTGAAACCTATCCTCCGAAGCTGGACTATCTTAAATTAATTTGTGGGTTCACACAATGTGTGGCTACTAACCCAAGCCAAGAGTTAGAATGAAAGCTCATAACTCTGGCGAAACCTATCCACCCAAGCTGGAATATTATCTTAAATTAATTTGTGGGTCCACACAATGTGTGGCTACTAACCCAAGCCAAGAGTTAGAATGAAAGCTCATAACTCTGGTGAAACCTATCACCTTAAATTAATTTGTGGCTCCACACAATGTGTGGCTAACCCAAGCCAAGAGTTAGAGTAAAAGCTCATAACTCTGGTTAAACCTAGCAAACCAAACTGGGCTATCATCCTAACATGTTTTCTTGGTACCCACCTTCCTCTAATGCTGCCGGACAAGAGAAGGGATTCCATCATGCTTGGAGTGTTCTGCCTTAAACTTGCTTGAAGTGGTCAAGGCTTCCAATAATGGAAACGATAAAACTTTCAATTGCAACTTGTCTACAAGAGATAACATTTGAGGTGGAGGTTACAAAGTTTAAACATAACATAAGAATAACAAAAAAAATGTCATTTAAATGTGCCACAGGATACAGCATTTATAAACTGAATTTGATACGTACCTCTCAGTTTACTCTCAAACAGCACAGTGTTGCCTTAGTTCATCCTTGATGGTCATCTCGCCAGCTACAATATAAAGATATCTGAATGAAATGGAAGTAACATTGAAAACACAAAAAGGATAAAGGCCTTTGAAACAAGTTATAACATCAACTCCACTGTAATGCCCGGTTCACATGGATGTGACAGACATGGTAAAACCATGAAATGCTTTCCTGGCTGAGAATGCATAAATAAAAATCCCTGCTCTATGGTCTAACCGAGTTCAACCAAATGCTGCGCCATTAGGACCAAAGCCTGCAATCAGAAAATAATTTGCATTCTTCACTGCACCTGGGTGGCCATAAAATGACCAGTGAAGGGGAATCACTGGCGTTGTATAGAAACACCACTAGAATAGGCTTCATGGATCTACAAGGAAATACTCTACATGGGGCTAAAGTTTTCCCCGAGAACAAAATAATTTGCAATCTGTTAAAACTGCCTTAGTGGACCTTAACAGTAAAACCAACCATTTAAACCTATTGGTGTTAATTGGAAATGGCACATGTTAGACCTTTTCCCCTAAGGGCATAAGTATTCTAACACAATACCAAAAAGTCTGAGCCAAGAATAGGAGTATTGATGATGGCCTGGTCCAAAGAATTTGTTGACTCTAGTATGGTGCCCTTATACTCTAACCAAGAAACACCAAGGAGCATTCCAAATCAACACTCTGTATCCCCAGGAAGAAAGGATGTGCAGTCAAAGATAATCCTCCCATTCCCATCATGAGCCATGATTGAGCCCCTAGTCCAACTTCAAAGCCGCACTGCAGCAGAGGGCAAAAAGACTGAATCCACCCTAGTCCCGACCTTCCTGAAGGACTGGGCACTCGCCCCCCAATCCAGTAAGGACTGAGACTGACCCAGTCTCCAAGTCCTCCGCTACAGAGAAGCCCATCAACCAGCCCAGTTTCCCAATCACAGCTCATAATAGGAAAGGCAAGACCATCTAAGAACAACAGACCCTTTACTTGCAGAGAGCGGGGGCTCTCTGTAGACTTTCCCAACAGGTTTCAGAGTAAAATAAATGCTCTGCCACCCATCCCTGTACATGGCAGAAAAAAGCTCCTAGAAACCGGTAACCTGCAAGGGAAGCGCAAAATGTGGATTAAAGAGGCCAACTGAGTCTGAAGTAGCAGTGTTGCATTGCCCTGCCCTGCTCCAACAAATCTCAACCCACAACCTTGGAGCAAATTTCTACCCAGGGACTTCTGTCCGAAGAACTTTGCTCTTATACCCCAAAATCTAAGGGTTATGATAGAGTTATGATTAAAAACTCATAACTCTGGTGAAACCTAGCAAACCAAGCTGGACTATCATCCTAAATTCATTTGTGGGTCCATACAATGTGTGGTTAACCCAAGCCAAAAGTTAGAACAAAAGCTCATAACTCTGGTGAAACCTAGCAAACCAAGCTGTACTATCTTCCTAGATTTATTTGTGGGTCCACACAGTATGTGGCCAAGACAAGAGTTAGAATTAAAGCTCATAACTCTGGTGAAACGGTCTCAAAACAGCAGACCCTTTACTTGTAGAGAACTAGGGGTTCTCTGTAGAATTTTCCAAGAGGTTTCAGAGTAAAATAAATGCTCTGCCACCCATCCCTGTACATGGCAGAATAAAGCTCCTAGAAACCGGTAGCCTACAGGGGAAGTGCAAAATGTGGATTAAAGAGGCCAACTGAGTCTGAAGTAGCAGTGTTGCAGTGCCCTGCCCTGCTCCAACAAAGCTCAACCCACAACCTAGGAGCAATGTCTACCCAGGGACTTCCGACAGAACAAGAACTTTGCTCTTAGACCCCAAAATCGAAGGGTTATGATTAAAAACTCATAACCCTGGTGAAACCTAGCAAACCAAGCTAGGCCATCATCTTTAGATTCATTTGTGGGTCCACACAATGTGTAGCCAAGCCAAGAGTTAGAAGAAAAGCTCATAACTCTGGTAAAACGTATCCACCCAAGCTGGACTATCATCTTAAATTAATTTGTGGGTCCACACAATGTGTGGATAACCCAAGCCAAGAGTTAGAATAAAAGCTCATAACTCTGGTGAAACCTAGCAAACTAAACTGGACTATCATCCTAATATGTTTTCTTGGTACCCACCATCCACTAATGCTGCCGGACAAGAGAAGGGATTCCATCATGCTTGGAGTGTTCTGCTTTCAACTTGCTTGAAGTGGTCAAGGCTTCCAATAATGGAAAAGATAACTTTTTCAATTGCAACTCGTCTACAAGAGATAAAATTTGAGGTGGAGGTTAAAAATACAAAGTTTAAACGTATCATGAAAAAGACTCACTGCCGACCCAAAATGATTGACCTGCTGTTATGCTCAACACCTGGCTTCATGTGTTCCAGATCAACCACGTTTTCCAGCATGACAGGGCAGGGCAAGCAACACTGTCGACACTGAATTACATAGAAGGCTCGCCCACCCCACTCACAACCCCAGGGGCTCAATCCATGCTAGACACTTACAACCGAACCTTAACATCTCACTCCTAGACCCCAGAACTTGGTCACCACCAAATCTGGTGGTTAAACCCAAGCCAAGAGTTAGAATGAAAGCTCATAACTCTGGCAAAACCTATCCTCCGAAGCTGGACTATATTAAATTAATTTGTGGGTCCACACAATGTGTGGCTACTAACCCAAGCCAAGAGTTAGAATGAAAGCTAATAACTCTGGTGAAACCTATCAACCCAAGCTGGACTATCATCTTAATTTAATTTTTTGGGCCCATACAATGTGTGGCTAACCCAAGCCAAGAGTTAGAATAAAAGCTCATAACTCTGGTGAAACCTATCCACCCAAGCTGGACTATCATCTTAAATTAATTTGTGAGCCCACACAATGTGTGGATAACCCAAGCCGAGAGTTAGATTAAAAGCTCATAACTTTGGTAAAACCTAGCACACCAAACTGGACTAACATTTTCTTGGTACCCACCTTCCACTAATGCTGCCGGACAAGAGAAGGGATTCCATCATGCTTGGAGTGTTCTGCCTTCAACTTGCTTGAAGTGGTCAAGGCTTCCAATAATAGAAAAGATAACATTTTCAATTGCAACTTATCTACAAGAGATAAAATTTGAAGTGGAGGTTTAAAAATATAAAGTTTAAACATATCAATGAAAAAGACTCACTGCCGACCCAAAATGTTGACCTGCTGTTATGCTCAACACCTGGCTTCATGTGTTCCAGATCAAGAAAGTCTAGAAGTCTTTCTGCATACTTCCTGGTTAAGAGTCTAGGTATGACAGCCAATTAACTGAAACTTCCAGGAGAAACCCATAATAGAAGCCTCTATGGCAGGGATTTGCAATAAGTGGACCGCCAACTGTTGCAGAACTACAAGTCCCATGAGGCATAACAAGACTCACAGCTACAAGCATTACACCCAGAGGCAGAGGCATGATGGGACTTGTAGTTTTGCAATAGCTGAACGTCTGCTAATTGCATATCCCTGCTCCATGGTTTCCAATGCTTAAAAAATAAATAAAAAATAACCATCCTAGATAATTCCATACTGGGAACATATTGATGTTTATTGCTTCACTTCCACTTTGCAATGGCATATTGAACAGTAAAGGAACTAATGGTATTGTAGCCTGGCTAATTTGGCTTTAAAAGGTTAGTCTGAAAACAAGCATTCTGTGATTGTTGGAATTTTATATTTCTCAGGACACTCAAAGTGTTGAGGCAAATGCACCAGATGGCCAGAACAAACCTTCTCAAAATCAGACTTCAGCAATGGCGGCCTCTGTACTTTCCTCACGTTTAAGAGCTCGACAAACCCCAGGGGTCAGGGCATCTAGGCCAACAAAACACACCCCCCCCCCCCCACACACACTGCTTGAGCTGCCATGAAATGCTCCACACCCCGTACACCTACCCAGAGTATCCCGGGCTCAGGATGCTGATCTGCAGGTTTGAGACTGGCATAGGTGCACATCTGCTCTCCCCCTCCTCCCTGCTGCTGACCCAGAAATGACATGAGACATCACTTCCGTGCCCCTATTGACAGTTTACCGTTTTCCAAATGTGGCATGTCAAGGAGCTCACGGTCACTTAAAGCAGAAGTTACATTTTTGGGTGGAACTCCGCTTAAAAGCTTAATACACAAAAAAGTTTCACTTAAAATGTCCCACAGATTACAGCATTTATAGACTGAATTTGATACATACCTCTCCGTTTACTCTCAAACAGCACAGTGTTGCCATACTTCAGCCTTGATGGTCATCTCGCCAGCTACAATATAAAGATAAGCTTTGGTATCACATGAAAACATAAGCAGCAAAACTGAAGAATTTGGCGTTGTCGTAACGAACAAATGTTGACAAATGAAACCGTGTGAAGTTAGACAATGCATTGAAGTATTGCCCTTTTGTGGGAGCGGCAAGTATCAAGACCCTTTTCCCCCTAAGGAGAGAAGGATTCTGACCCAATACCTAAAGTCTGACCCAAGAATAGAGGGTATTGATTTTGGCCTGGCCAAAGAGTTTGTTGACTGTAATATGGTGCCCTCATACGCCAACCAAGAAAAACTAAAAACCATTCCAAAAGCAAGTCTGTATTCCCAGGAAGAAAGAATCAACAGTTATAAGAAAATCTACCATTCCCACTGTAAGCCATAATTAAGCTTCTAGACCAACTGCCAGGAAGCACTGGAGCAGTGAGCAAGGAGACTGAATCAGATCTAGCCCCGGCCTTCTCAGAGGAGTGGGCACTTCTCCCCCAGTCCAGCAAGGACTGAGATTGACACAGTCTCTAAACCCACTACTACAGAACAGCCTAGCAACCAGTCCAGATGCCCAACTACAGCTCACAATAGAAATTTTAGACAGTCTTCCAGCAGCTGACCCTTTACTTCCAGAGAGAGGGCATTGCCCAAGCTCTCCGTAGACTTCCCCAAGAGAGATCAAAGAGTGAAATCCACAGCCCTGCCTGCATCTCTTCACAGAGAAAGAGCTCCTAGAAACCGGTAACCTTCAAGGTAAGCTGAAGCCTGATGTGAATGAAGGAGCCAACCACGTTTTCCAGCATGACAGGGCAGGGCAAGCAACACTGTTGACACTGAATTACATGGAAGGCTCGCCCACCCCACTCACACCCCCAGGGGCTCAATCCATGCTAGACACTTCCAACTGAACCATAACATCTCACTCCTAGACCTCAGAACTTGGTCACCACCAAATCTGGTGGTTAAACACAAGCCCATGAGTCATGATAAAAGCTCAAAACTCTGGTGAAACCTATCATCTTAAATTAATTTGTGGGTCCACACAATGTGTGGCTAACCCAAGCCAAGAGTTAGAATAAAAGCTCATAATTCTGGTGAAACCTATCCACCCAAGCTGGACTATCACCTTAAATTAATTTGTTGGTCCACACAGTGTGTGGCCAACCCAAGCCAAGAGTTAGAATAAAACTCATAACTCTGGTGAAACCTATCCACCCAAGCTGGACTATCATCTTAAATTAATTTGTGGGCCCACACAATGTGTGGCTAACCCAAGCCAAGAGTTAGAATAAAAGCTCATAACTCTGGTGAAACCTATCCTCCGAAGCTGGACTATCTTAAATTAATTTGTGGGTTCACACAATGTGTGGCTACTAACCCAAGCCAAGAGTTAGAATGAAAGCTCATAACTCTGGCGAAACCTATCCACCCAAGCTGGAATATTATCTTAAATTAATTTGTGGGTCCACACAATGTGTGGCTACTAACCCAAGCCAAGAGTTAGAATGAAAGCTCATAACTCTGGTGAAACCTATCACCTTAAATTAATTTGTGGCTCCACACAATGTGTGGCTAACCCAAGCCAAGAGTTAGAGTAAAAGCTCATAACTCTGGTTAAACCTAGCAAACCAAACTGGGCTATCATCCTAACATGTTTTCTTGGTACCCACCTTCCTCTAATGCTGCCGGACAAGAGAAGGGATTCCATCATGCTTGGAGTGTTCTGCCTTAAACTTGCTTGAAGTGGTCAAGGCTTCCAATAATGGAAACGATAAAACTTTCAATTGCAACTTGTCTACAAGAGATAACATTTGAGGTGGAGGTTACAAAGTTTAAACATAACATAAGAATAACAAAAAAAATGTCATTTAAATGTGCCACAGGATACAGCATTTATAAACTGAATTTGATACGTACCTCTCAGTTTACTCTCAAACAGCACAGTGTTGCCTTAGTTCATCCTTGATGGTCATCTCGCCAGCTACAATATAAAGATATCTGAATGAAATGGAAGTAACATTGAAAACACAAAAAGGATAAAGGCCTTTGAAACAAGTTATAACATCAACTCCACTGTAATGCCCGGTTCACATAGATGTGACAGACATGGTAAAACCATGAAATGCTTTCCTGGCTGAGAATGCATAAATAAAAATCCCTGCTCTATGGTCTAACCGAGTTCAACCAAATGCTGCGCCATTAGGACCAAAGCCTGCAATCAGAAAATAATTTGCATTCTTCACTGCACCTGGGTGGCCATAAAATGACCAGTGAAGGGGAATCACTGGCGTTGTATAGAAACACCACTAGAATAGGCTTCATGGATCTACAAGGAAATACTCTACATGGGGCTAAAGTTTTCCCCGAGAACAAAATAATTTGCAATCTGTTAAAACTGCCTTAGTGGACCTTAACAGTAAAACCAACCATTTAAACCTATTGGTGTTAATTGGAAATGGCACATGTTAGACCTTTTCCCCTAAGGGCATAAGTATTCTAACACAATACCAAAAAGTCTGAGCCAAGAATAGGAGTATTGATGATGGCCTGGTCCAAAGAATTTGTTGACTCTAGTATGGTGCCCTTATACTCTAACCAAGAAACACCAAGGAGCATTCCAAATCAACACTCTGTATCCCCAGGAAGAAAGGATGTGCAGTCAAAGATAATCCTCCCATTCCCATCATGAGCCATGATTGAGCCCCTAGTCCAACTTCAAAGCCGCACTGCAGCAGAGGGCAAAAAGACTGAATCCACCCTAGTCCCGACCTTCCTGAAGGACTGGGCACTCGCCCCCCAATCCAGTAAGGACTGAGACTGACCCAGTCTCCAAGTCCTCCGCTACAGAGAAGCCCATCAACCAGCCCAGTTTCCCAATCACAGCTCATAATAGGAAAGGCAAGACCATCTAAGAACAACAGACCCTTTACTTGCAGAGAGCGGGGGCTCTCTGTAGACTTTCCCAACAGGTTTCAGAGTAAAATAAATGCTCTGCCACCCATCCCTGTACATGGCAGAAAAAAGCTCCTAGAAACCGGTAACCTGCAAGGGAAGCGCAAAATGTGGATTAAAGAGGCCAACTGAGTCTGAAGTAGCAGTGTTGCATTGCCCTGCCCTGCTCCAACAAATCTCAACCCACAACCTTGGAGCAAATTTCTACCCAGGGACTTCTGTCCGAAGAACTTTGCTCTTATACCCCAAAATCTAAGGGTTATGATAGAGTTATGATTAAAAACTCATAACTCTGGTGAAACCTAGCAAACCAAGCTGGACTATCATCCTAAATTCATTTGTGGGTCCATACAATGTGTGGTTAACCCAAGCCAAAAGTTAGAACAAAAGCTCATAACTCTGGTGAAACCTAGCAAACCAAGCTGTACTATCTTCCTAGATTTATTTGTGGGTCCACACAGTATGTGGCCAAGACAAGAGTTAGAATTAAAGCTCATAACTCTGGTGAAACGGTCTCAAAACAGCAGACCCTTTACTTGTAGAGAACTAGGGGTTCTCTGTAGAATTTTCCAAGAGGTTTCAGAGTAAAATAAATGCTCTGCCACCCATCCCTGTACATGGCAGAATAAAGCTCCTAGAAACCGGTAGCCTACAGGGGAAGTGCAAAATGTGGATTAAAGAGGCCAACTGAGTCTGAAGTAGCAGTGTTGCAGTGCCCTGCCCTGCTCCAACAAAGCTCAACAACCCACAACCTAGGAGCAATGTCTACCCAGGGACTTCCGACAGAACAAGAACTTTGCTCTTAGACCCCAAAATCGAAGGGTTATGATTAAAAACTCATAACCCTGGTGAAACCTAGCAAACCAAGCTAGGCCATCATCTTTAGATTCATTTGTGGGTCCACACAATGTGTAGCCAAGAAAGCCAAGAGTTAGAAGAAAAGCTCATAACTCTGGTAAAACGTATCCACCCAAGCTGGACTATCATCTTAAATTAATTTGTGGGTCCACACAATGTGTGGATAACCCAAGCCAAGAGTTAGAATAAAAGCTCATAACTCTGGTGAAACCTAGCAAACTAAACTGGACTATCATCCTAATATGTTTTCTTGGTACCCACCATCCACTAATGCTGCCGGACAAGAGAAGGGATTCCATCATGCTTGGAGTGTTCTGCTTTCAACTTGCTTGAAGTGGTCAAGGCTTCCAATAATGGAAAAGATAACTTTGCATTCAATTGCAACTCGTCTACAAGAGATAAAATTTGAGGTGGAGGTTAAAAATACAAAGTTTAAAACGTATCATGAAAAAGACTCACTGCCCGACCCAAAATGATTGACCTGCTGTTATGCTCAACACCTGGCTTCATGTGTTCCAGATCAACCACGTTTCCAGCATGACAGGGCAGGGCAAGCAACACTGTCGACACTGAATTACATAGAAGACTCGCCCACCCCACTCCACAACCCCAGGGGCTCAATCCATGCTAGACACTTCCAACCGAACCTTAACATCTCACTCCTAGACCCCAGAACTTGGTCACCACCCAAATCTGGTGGTTAAACCCAAGCCAAGAGTTAGAATAAAAGCTCATAACTCTGGTGAAACCTAGCAAACAAAACTGACTATCATCCTAAATTCATTTGTGTCCACACAGTGTGTGGCCAAGCCAAAAGTTAGAACAAAAGCTCATAACTCTGGTGAAACCTAGGCAAACCAAACTGGACTATCATCCTAAATTCATTTGTTGGTCCACACAGTGTGTGGCCAAGACAAGAGTTAGAATTAAAGCTCATAACTCTGGTGAAACGGTCTCAAAACAGCAGACCCGTTACTTGTAGAGAACTAGGGGTTCTCTGTAGAATTTTCCAAGAGGTTTCAGAGTAAAATAAATGCTCTGCCACCCATCCCTGTACATGGCAGAATAAAGCTCCTAGAAACCGGTAGCCTACAGGGGAAGTGCAAAATGTGGATTAAAGAGGCCAACTGAGTCTGAAGTAGCAGTGTTGCAGTGCCCTGCCCTGCTCCAACAAAGCTCAAGCCACAACCTAGGAGCAATGTCTACCCAGGGACTTCCGACAGAACAAGAACTTTGCTTATAGACCCCAAAATCTAAGGGTTATGATTAAAAACTGGTGAAACCTAGCAAACCAAGCTAGGCCATCATCTTTAGATTCATTTGTGGGTCCACACAATGTGTAGCCAAGCCAATAGTTAGAATAAAAGCTCATAACTCTGGTAAAACGTATCCACCCAAGCTGGACTATCATCTTAAATTAGTTTGTGGGTCCACACGTGTGGATAACCCAAGCCAAGAGTTAGAATAAAAGCTCATAACTCTGGAGAAACCTAGCAAACCAAACTGGACTATCATCCTAATATGTTTTCTTGGTACCCACCATCCACTAATGCTGCCGGACAACAGAAGGGATTCCGTCATGCTTAGAGTGTTCTGCTTTCAACTTGCTTAAAGTGGTCAAGGCTTCCAATAATGGAAAAGATAACATTTTCAATTGCAACTTGTCTACAAGAGATAAAATTTGAGGTGGAGGTTAAAAATACAAAGTTTAAACATACCATGAAAAAGACTCACTGCCAACCCAAAATGATTGACCTGCTGTTATGCTCAACACCTGGCTTCATGTGTTCCAGATCAAGAAAGTCTAAGAAGTCTTTCTGCATACTTGTCCTGGTTAAGAATATCGGTATGACAGCCAAGTAACTGAACCTTCCAGGAGAAACCCATAATAGAACCCTCTATGGCAGAGATATGCAATTAGTGGACCGCCAACTGTTGCAGAACTACAAGTCCCATGAGGCATAGTAAGACTCAGCTACAATGATGACACCAAGAGGCAGAGACATGATGGAACTTGTAGTTTTGCAACAGCTGGAGGTCTGCTAATTGCATTTCCCTGCACTATGGTTTTGTATTCTTAATATAAAAAAACACCCAAGATAATGGGATACTGGGAGCATATTAAGATGTTTTTTGCTTCACTTCCACTTTGCAATGACATACTGAACAGTAAAGTAACTAATGGACTTGTTGCCTGGCTAATTTGGCTTTAAAAATTAGTCTGAAAACAAGCATTCTGTGATTGAGTGTCTGGCCTGAGAAATATAAAATTCCAACAAAGGTTGCCAAGGCCAAAAAGACCCCCCTACACTGCTTAAGCTGCCACAAAATGCTCCACACCCCACACACCTACCTCAAGTATCCTAAGCTGCTGACCCAGAAAGGATGTGCAACATTACTTCTGGGCCTCTGTTGACAGTTTCATTGTGATGTGCATTACTTTACATTCAGTAGAGAACAGGGGACGCATGCAGAGTCTTTAAGACCCTGGGTGCCTCAGAGTACCTGTCACAATTTTTATTTTATTTTTTAATTGTGTCCCTAAATACAAAAAATAGGTAACTTATTGTGCGTTTCCCCCCTAAAACTAACTGCACAATTTTTTTTCGCTAGGGTGTCTGCTTTCAGAAAATCTAATGTTTGGCTGGGATTATGTAATATTCAGGCCTTAAAAAAATAATTTTAACCTGTGAAAAACAAACTGCTTTGGCTTTCAAAGGGTTAAAAGCATAAGCTGACCTTCAAGAATGCATTATATTTTTCACCCATAAGCTTTGCAAGTTTAAAAACTGCACCCAATTTTATCTGGCATTATTACCCAACATTACTGAACAAGGGTGTGTGGTATAACCGAGCCGTACTAAAACCAAAAAATATATATTTAGGTTGCCAATTTTTAGAGGTGGCTGCATTTGTTTTTCTAAACCGGTTCACACAGGGGCGACCTGGGATCCGACTTGAAGTTGCCCCAAGTCGTGTGGTAGAGAAAATCAATGAAAGTGAATGGAGCCGTCTAATACACACTACTGAAGTTGCTCCGACTAAAGAAAAGGTTCCTGTACTACTTCTCTCGGACTTGTAGGCAACTTGTACCCACTGTTTTTCAATTGAAGTCGCCTCAGAAGTTTGATCACTGTCTTAACTGAAGCAACAATACAGAAAGATAACATGTCTCAGGCAAACCCCTCCCTCCCACAGAGGTGATTTTGTTTGATTGGCCACTGGAAAGCCTCCTGTCCTGGAGGCGACTTGAAGTTGCCTTGTAAGTTGCCTGATGATTCATACTCAAGTCGTGTCCCAAGTTTCCTCCCAAAGTCGTGCTGGAAGTCGTGAACCGGCTCTATTATTCCTATACAGATTAGTTTTACCAAGACTGACGTCAAAGCTGACCATTGTAGCAATATATGTTAATGCATATCAATTATGGTGTTTCACAGTGCCAGCAATTAGAAATATTGCAGCAACTTTTCATAACCAAGCAATAAAAGCTCTACTGCAGTGGCCGCCAAACTTTCTAAAAGGTCAATTTACTGTCTGAGACTGTAGGGGGGCAGGAATGTGCCCAACTGAGCGCAAGTGGAAGGGATAATGCCATGTTTGTCAGTGGCAAGAATTATACCTCAAGGCCCAGATAAGGCAAGCAAAGGCTCAAATCGGGCCCCCAGCCGCAGTGAGACGACGGGTCTATTTGTAACCCAACTAGTTTGAGGAACCGCTTTCAGGATAGACTTTCTAGTAGTGTTAATCATGAGACGAGGGGAAACAATAAAGGGGAAGAGAAAATAATACCAGGTGGTACCTAAAATGTTTAAAAAATATTTTTTTTTAAATGACATTCAAACTACTTGCCAAGCATGTGGCAGGCAGCCATAATTTTTTCATCTGAACAGCACAGGGGAGACATGGGAAAACCTAAAGATTAGCTGACCTGTACAGCCACCTCCTTAACTTTAACCCCTTATTTCCCAGTTTGTTTTTTTACATTAACCTAATGTAATACGTCTCAAAGTTTAAAATTCAAGCCTGGGTTCACACTGGTGCATGCTAAACACTGCAGGCGATTCACACAGCATGCTATGCACATCACATGTGATGTCTGTGCGATTTGAGGCAACATATGGCCAAATCACATCCACACCAAAATGTTGCAGGACCTGTTTGTTTTCTGAATCGCATTGCATAGGTGTTCACAAGCACCCATGCAATTATGGGAATTGCACTACGTTTTGCAATCTGTTTTAGGTGTTAATCCCAACATTGACACCCACAGCAGATTGCATGGACCACCGTACAATTGCTACAAAATGCGATGCCAAAAAAAAACGCAGCACATCTTGTGCATTTTCTGCATCGCATCACATCAGCGTGCACCAGAGCTCATGGTTTACAGAATAAGGTTTGTCACAGGTAGTTCCGGTTAACATTAGTGCACTCTGCGATGTCTGTGCGATGCGATTCAGCCTTACTGATGTATGCTCAAAGTTACATTGCATTCAGACAAATGTCAACCAGGACCCTTATTGGTACATAACAGAATTGGATTCGCAATTGGGTGATAACACCCATGCAATACAATTCATGTTCCACAATTCACAATGTTGGGAGGAAACATGCTTCTCACCAATTCACAATGCTTCCTGCCAATCTTCCTGGAGTTAAAAGGCAGATAAAGGAAAATCTATGCAGAGCAATGACTTGCCAGTTTGAACACAAACATTTAGGTGGCCACAATATAACAAAAGCAAATTCTATAGTAAGATTGTAACATTTATTTGTCTTGTATAAAGAAAAAGGACATAAAACACAAGTTTAGACTGCAGCTTTAATGAAAATATCCCATAATGTCTTTTCAGGCTTCTTACCAAGCATGTGGCAGGCAGACATGCTTTCTCTTCATCTGAGGATCAAAGGGAGACATGTGCTCAGGTGAGGTGATTTATAGGCAGAGCAATAGCATAGTTGCCAACTGTCCCGTTTTTTAACGGGACAGTCCCGTCAAATAGGACTTAGTCCCCGCTAATTGAGCCTGCCGGGACTTGTCCCCTAGTGGGGAAGGGGCTTGGCTGTCCCCGCACTGTAATGTACTATTTTTCGCCCCGCCCACCGCCACTGGAGGTCCATGGCCGCGGAGATAATGTCTCCGCTGGCAGCCATTTTCTAGAAGAGTGACATCGGGGATGCTGATTGGAAGAAGCTGGTCATGTGACCACAGCACACAACCAGGAAGTGTAAGCAACAGAGCACACGAAGGAAGGAGCTGCTGAAATCTGTGGAGTTCTTACTAATAATGACAACAAGGAGGTGATGGGCTGTACTGTGTGTTATAATTGCATGAAAGAAGTGATTTGAGAGACATAAAGGAGGGGGTCAGTGGTACATATAATATACACTTATGAGTTTGCTGTGCTGAAGTTGGAGATGCTGTTCCCCTTGTAAAGTGAATGTTGGTATACCCTGTGTTCACTTTCAATATTTGAAAGCTAATGCAAACTTTTGCAATAATAATAATGCACACATAAACATTTGCAGCACAAACATTATTATTATTTTTTTTTGCAAATGAACCTGCAAAGCATTGCACCTGCTTTAAGTGGCAGTGCCAGCCTCCTACACACTCTTCCCTCCCAATGTGATGTCATGGCCATCTTTGAAAAGTTCTAGTAAAGTGCAGAAAATCTATGTCATGTGTAAAACATTCCTTTATTCAAGAATATTATGGCCTATGGGCAGGGATGTCGTGAGCAGGCCTAGAGCCAGGAGTTTGACAAAACATGGAGGAGGACTACAACTACCATTAGGTGTGTAGCTCTCCTATCAAAGAAGATTTAGCATGGAGGCTGCACTGTTCGGGTATCCATTACCCAGCCAATTGTATTCCCCTTACAAAGGTCCAATAGTGGACAGAAGGTAAAAAGAAAACGGCACAATTTGCACATTTTAAATTGATCTCTGTTTTGGCCCATGCAGAGTAAAGCAATATGGTCACTTAAGCACTTGCCTACAGGGCACGTTCACCCCCTTCCTGCCCAGGCCATTTTTCAGCTTTCATCACTGTCACAATTTATATGACAATTGCGTGGTCGTGTAACACTGTAATCAAATTAATTTTTAATCATTTTCCTTCACACAAATAGAGCTTTATTTTTGTGGAATTTAATCACTGCTGTGATTTTTATATTTTTACACAAAAAAAAGGCCGAAAATGTTGAAAGATAACGTTTTTTCTTACTTTTCTGTCAGTAGATTTTGTAAATAAGTAATTTTTCTCCTTCACTGTGGACGCTGATTAGGCTGCACTGATGGGTACTGATCAGGTGGCACTTTATGGGCACTGATGAGAAGACACTAATATTCCGCACTGATAGGCGGCATGGTTAGGTGGCATTGATAGGCGTCACTGATGAGCACTGATAGGCAGCACTAATGGGAAGCACTGATGGGCAGCACTGATGAGCAAGCACTGATGGGGACTGAAAGGCAGCAGTGACTAGCATCACTAATTGGCACTGATTGGTGTAACTGATGGGCACTGATGAGATCTGATTGGTGGCACTGGGGGGCTTTACTGTAATCAGGGCACTAATGATCAGTGCCCTGATTATCTGTCCGGGTCTCCCCTGCGTCAGTGTGAGGCGATGAGAGCCCATCACCGATCACTTCCACATATACATGTGACCAGCTGTGATTGGACACAGCCAATCACAAGGTTAAATAAACCGTGTGAATTGCTCTTTACAGATATTGCAGGCGTGAGAGCGGCCCTTCTTGGCGCTGTCATATGACGTCCACCTAGAGCAAGAGCAGCACTGTCCCTTCGTCATTGGACCGTGGGCTGGCGGGAAGTGGTTTTGAAGAGTATGTAACCCAGTATGTAACATTCATATTCCTTATACATGCCTTTGTACCATAATACTTGTATGAAAAGCATTATGTTCTCTCTTTGTAGTGCTTCTTTAGTGTTCCTAACAGTCCCTCTACTATCCGGTAAAAAAAATGTACCACACTAGACATGAGAACACAGCGTGGTCAGGTTTTTAGCTGGGCTGGGAGAACTCTGGGTGCTCACATGCCTGCCCCTACCGACCTTGATGCCATTCACTGGGAATTTCAGTGTGCTATATACTACTCTGAATGTACTACTACTATGGATTGAGGGTTTGTAGTATTCTGGAGATCAAGAAAGCTGCAATAATTCTGTGGATAATGAGGGCAGTAGTACTACTATGTGTAGTACTAACTATTTGTGAGGGCTGTAGTAATGCTGTGGATTATGAGGGTTAAAGTGTCTGTAGATATTATAAGATCAGGGTTTAGTAATTATGTGGGTGATGGGGGTTTGTAGTATTGTAATACTACTATGAATGATGGGGGATTGTAGTAATGTTAATTGCTGACGAGGGCTGTCATAATCCTATGGAGTATGAGGGTTGTAGTTCTACTATAGATAAGGGTTTAAGTAATTCTGTGGGTGATGGGGGTTTGAAGTACTGTAATACTCCTATGGATGATGGGGATTGTAGTAATGCTATGGATGATGGAGGTTGTAATAATTCTGTGAAGTGATGTAACACTACTATGGTTGATGAGGGTTGTAGTATTGTAACACTACTGTGGCTGATGGGGGTTGTAGTACAACAGTTTAATTTAAAGTTATAAAAGTCTTAAGTCCCAATGTTCCCCTTTACATCAGAGAGTCTGCAGGATTTCCTCTTATAGCGCAAGGGACAACATCTGCGGGACTCTGCCGGACCC
>JAJQKJ010001777.1:0-67238 GCA_029574335.1 Rana kukunoris | reverse complement strand
TATGTCAGCGGGGCGGGCCGGCTGATAGGAGGAAGCGCTGGAGGTTTGCTGCGCAGGTGCTTGTACATTACAGGCTGCGGGCGGCACAGAGTGTGACAGGGCTGCTGAACTAACCGATGGAAGGTGAGCGGCTCCCCCCAGTGGCAGAGACTGGTAATACACGCCATAGCCGGCATCCTGCAAAACAAACAGAATCCTCATCAGTCCCAGAGCATACCGAAGATTAACCCCCCCTTCTCCATAGATCCATGTATGTGAGTGCTGCGATCACCCCCTCCTCCATAGATCCACGTATGCGAGTGGTAGGGTAAACCCCTCCTCCATAGATCCATGTATGTGAGTGGCGTGTCCCCCCCCTCTCCCATAAATCTTTGTTAATGAGCGGTAGGGTAACCCCCTCCTCCATAGATCCTTGTATGCGAGTGGTGTGATCACCCCGTCCTCCATAGATCCATGTCTGTGAGTGGTAGGATAAGCCCCTCCTCCATAGATCCATATATGTGAGTGGTATGTTCACCCCCTCCTCCATAGATCCATGTATGCGAGTTGTGTGATCACCCTCTCCTCCATAGATCCATGTATGCGAATGGTAGGGTATCCCCCTCCTCCATAGATCCATGTATGTGAGTGGTGTGATCACCCCCTCCCCCATAGATCCTTGTAAATGAGCGGTACGGTAACCCCCTCCTAATTAGATCCATGTATGCGAGTTGAGTGAGCACCCCCTCCTCCACAGACCCATGTATGCGAGTGGTAGGGAATCCCCCCTCCTCCATAGATCTATGTATGCGAGTGGTAGGATAAGCCCCTCCTTCATAGATCCATTTATGCGAGTGGTGTGATCACCCCCTCCCCCATAGATCCCTGTAAATGAGTGGTAGGATCACCCCCCCCTCTCCTACATAGATCCTTGTATGCAAGTGGTGTGATCACCCCCCTCCTCCATAGATCCACGTAGGCCCGCCCTGACGACATTTCTCACCGGAGGTTTGCCGGCTGTTGTTGCGGTGACAGGAGGGTCGGGGTCGATGTCGGCAGGCGGTAGTTGAACATCACAGCGGATTCAGGAGCTGTAAATGAAATGTGACTAAGAAATTAAACGTCATAATAATTCAAATTTACAAAGAAATGGCTACAAATATATAAAGGGAAAGATCACCAAAAAAAACAGATGGCGGAATGCAGACACCGAACGTCAATCATTGGATTGGATCATGGAGGATCAGCATCACATGTGGGCGTTACCTATGCAAATGCAGCCTGTCTAGGACCGCCCACTACCCCAGACTGACACCCCCCCCCCATCAAGGCAATTTCATATTTGCCTAATAAATGGGCGGCTCCAACAAAAGGTTTCAATCAGACAAAGCCGGCCTACAGGCATGGAGATTCTGTCATCTCTCTTTAGGTGACACAGTGCTTTGGGAATCCTTTGTCATGTATTAAAGCCTCCTCTACACAGCAGGTACCTGCGGTTAGGGATGGATGTCCAACCTGGTTTGCTGGTCTGTCCCTAACTACAGGTAACCGCAGGATGGGGGGCGGAGTCATGCGATCATTTCTTTGTACGGGCCGAGTGATCCCAGCCGTAGGAATCCGCCGAGTCCTGCCGCTGGAATCCGCCGCGTGCCCTTAAAACGGATTCATTAAAAAAATAAAAATCCACAAATTGAAACAAGAAATAAAGAGAGTCGTGTATACCTGGTGCAGGCGCAGCGCTGCAGGCGGCTCGGTTCAGAAGCTGCATCTGGGTCTGTATGCGGTCACAGTTGGCGACGGGCAGTGCTGGAGAGGAGGCGGTCACAGGGGGCCCCTCCCCCTTCACGTTATTACAACCCCCCGAGGGGGCCAACTTCCTGACAACAACTGTGAAAGAGGAAAGAAGACGATTTTGTATTATGGGGTCTACAACATGGTGAATGTAAATCACAGAGAGTCTAATGAGGACCACACAGCCCAGGAACACCCCCTCCACCGTCCTCTGCTATGACATCATAGGAGGAGATCAGTGATAGGGCAGCACAGCCCAGGAACACCCCCTCCACCGTCCTCTGCTATGACATCATAGGAGGAGATCAGTGATAGGGCAGCACAGCCCAGGAACACCCCCTCCACCGTCCTCTGCTATGACATCATAGGAGGAGATCAGTGATTGGGCAGCACAGGAATTCCCCTCTGCCAAGACATCACAGGATGAGCTCAGTGATTGGACAGCACAGACCAGGAAGTCCCCTCTGCCATGACATCATAGGATGAGCTCAGTGATTGGACAGCACAGCTCAGGAACTCGCCTCTGCCATGACATCATAGGATAAGCTCAGTGATTGGACAGCACAGACCAGGAAATCCCCCTCTGCCATGACATCACAGGATGAGCTCAGTGATTGGACAGCACAGCTCAGGAACTCCCCTCTGCCATGACATCATAGGATAAGCTCAGTGATTGGACATCAGAGGCCAGGAACTCCCCTCTGCCATTACATCTTAGGGTGAGCTCAGTGATTGGACAGCACAGGAACTGCCATGTGCCAGGATATCATACAGCATAGACCAGGGACTCCCCCTCATCATAGGATGAGCTCAGTGATTGGACAGCACAGACCAGGAACTTCCCTCTACCCTCCTCTGCCATGGCATCACACGCATGAACTCAGTGATTGGACAGCACAGAGGAGGGACTCCCCTTCTATGCCATGGCATCATAAGATGAGCCCAGTGATTGGACAGAACAGACCTGACACTTCCCACCATTGCAGCATCATAGGATGAGCTCAGTGATTGGACAGCAGAGACCCGACACTCCTCCCCTACCTACTAGGTGGGAGCTCAGTGATTGGATCTCTGCTGTCCAACACTCCTCCCCACTCTCTTCCGCCTCATTATAGGATGAGTTCAGTGATTGGACAGCACAGACCTGACACTCCTCCCACATCTTCTCCGCCGCATCATAGGAGGAGCTCAGTGATTGGGTAGCAGACCCGACACCCCCCCCCCACCCTTCTCTGCCGAAGCATCATAGGATGAGCTCAGTGATTGGACAGCAGAGACCTGACACTCCTCCCCCTCCCCCCCCCCCCCCTTAGCATCATACGATGAGCTCAGTGATTGGACAGCAGAAACCTGACACTCCTCCCCCCCTTAGCATCATACGATGAGCTCAGTGATTGGACAGCAGAGACCTGACACTCCTCCCCCCCCTTAGCATCATACGATGAGCTCAGTGATTGGACAGCAGAGACCTGACACTCCTCCCCCCCCTTAGCATCATACGATGAGCTCAGTGATTGGACAGCAGAAACCTGACACTCCTCCCCCCCCTTAGCATCATACGATGAGCTCAGTGATTGGACAGCAGAGACCTGACACTCCTCCCCCCCCCCCTTTAGCATCATAGGATGAGCTCAGTGATTGGACAGCAGAGATCCAACACTCCTCCCCACTCTCTTCTGCCTCATTATGGGATGAGCTCAGTGATTGGACAGCACAGACCTGAAACTCCTCCGCCACTGCATCATAGGATGAGCTCAGTGATTGGGTAGCAGACCTGACACTCCTCCCCCATCTTCTCCGCCGTAACATAATAGGATGAGCTCAGTGATTGGACAGCAGAGATCTAACGCCCATCCCCACCTCCTCCACAGCATCATAGGATGAGCTCAGCGATTGGACAGCACAGACCAGGAACTTCCCCTCTACCAAACTCTGCTATGGCATAACCGTATGAACTCAGTGATTGGTAGCAAAGAGTAGGGACTTTACCCCCCTCACTTTTGTTTATCATGGGATGAGCACATTGGATTGGGACAAGTGATAGAAAAATAGATATGACATCCATGGTGATAAAAAAGGAGGAGATTGTAAATTTAGCAGAAAAACTTAAGAAGAGGCAAGGGCCAGATCAAGGATGAGGAAGAGATGGGGATTTGCAGAGAGTGACACTCCCCCTCTACAGCAGCAGCAGCATCATAGGATGAGCTCAGTGATTGGACAGCAGAGACCCCACCCACTTACCTTTCTCTCTGTGCACATGTGACGCGGTGGACGGCTTCTTCACTGTGTTCTTCTTCACTTTTACAGACGATTTACAGTGGGCTCTCGGAAAGGTCACTTTGGGTGCTTTTGTTGCCTTGTCTGTATTCAGGGAAACAGGAGGGATAGAGACTGAAAAATAGAGAACCTCAGCACTACAACAGAGGGATAGAGACTGGAGAACCTCAGCACTACAACAGAGGGATAGAGACTGAGAACCTCAGCACAACAACAGAGGGATAGAGACTGAGAACCTCAGCACTACAACAGAGGGATAGAGACTGAGAACCTCAGCACTACAACAGAGGGATAGAGACTGAGAACCTCAGCACTACAACAGAGGGATAGAGACTGAGAACCTCAGCACTACAACAGAGGGATAGAGACTGAGAACCTCAGCACTACAAGAGAGGGATAGAGACTGGAGAACCTCAGCACTACAAGAGAGGGATAGAGACTGGAGAACCTCAGCACTACAACAGAGGGATAGAGACTGAGAACCTCAGCACTACAAGAGAGGGATAGAGACTGGAGAACCTCAGCACTACAACAGAGGGATAGAGACTGGAGAACCTCAGCACTACAACAGAGGGATAGAGAGACTGAGAACCTCAGCACTACAACAGAGGGATAGAGAGACTGAGAACCTCAGCACTACAGAGGGATAGAGACTGAGAACCTCAGCACTACAACAGAGGGATAGAGACTGAGAACCTCAGCACTACAACAGAGGGATAGAGACTGAGAACCTCAGCACTACAACAGAGGGATAGAGACTGAGAACCTCAGCACTACAACAGAGGGATAGAGACTGGAGAACCTCAGCACTACAACAGAGGGATAGAGACTGGAGAACCTCAGCACTACAACAGAGGGATAGAGACTGGAGAACCTCAGCACTACAACAGAGGGATAGAGAGACTGAGAACCTCAGCACTACAACAGAGGGATAGAGAGACTGAGAACCTCAGCACTACAGAGGGATAGAGACTGAGAACCTCAGCACTACAACAGAGGGATAGAGACTGAGAACCTCGGCACTACAACAGAGGGATAGAGACTGGAGAACCTCGGCACTACAACAGAGGGATAGAGACTGGAGAACCTCAGCACTACAACAGAGGGATAGAGACAGGAGAACCTCAGCACTACAACAGAGGGATAGAGACTGGAGAACCTCAGCACTACAACAGAGGGATAGAGACTGAGAACCTCAGCACTACAACAGAGGGATAGAGAGACTGAGAACCTCAGCACTACAACAGAGGGATAGAGACTGAAAAACAGAGAACCTCAGCACTACAACAGAGGGATAGAGACTGGAGAACCTCAGCACTACAACAGAGGGATAGAGACTGGAGAACCTCAGCACTACAACAGAGGGATAGAGACTGGAGAACCTCAGCACTACAACAGAGGGATAGAGACTGGAGAACCTCAGCACTACAACAGAGGGATAGAGACTGAAAAACAGAGAACCTCAGCACTACAACAGAGGGATAGAGACTGAGAACCTCAGCACTACAAGAGAGGGATAGAGACTGGAGAACCTCAGCACTACAAGAGAGGGATAGAGACTGGAGAACCTCAGCACTACAAGAGAGGGATAGAGACTGAGAACCTCAGCACAACAACAGAGGGATAGAGACTGAGAACCTCAGCACTACAACAGAGGGATAGAGACTGAGAACCTCAGCACTACAACAGAGGGATAGAGACTGAGAACCTCAGCACTACAACAGAGGGATAGAGACTGAGAACCTCAGCACTACAACAGAGGGATAGAGACTGAGAACCTCAGCACTACAAGAGAGGGATAGAGACTGGAGAACCTCAGCACTACAAGAGAGGGATAGAGACTGGAGAACCTCAGCACTACAACAGAGGGATAGAGACTGAGAACCTCAGCACTACAACAGAGGGATAGAGACTGGAGAACCTCAGCACTACAACAGAGGGATAGAGACTGGAGAACCTCAGCACTACAACAGAGGGATAGAGAGACTGAGAACCTCAGCACTACAACAGAGGAATAGAGACTGAGAACCTCAGCACTACAACAGAGGATAGAGAGACTGAGAACCTCAGCACTACAACAGAGGGATAGAGAGACTGAGAACCTCAGCACTACAACAGAGGGATAGAGAGACTGAGAACCTCAGCACTACAAGAGAGGGATAGAGACTGAGAACCTCAGCACTACAAGAGAGGGATAGAGACTGGAGAACCTCAGCACTACAACAGAGGGATAGAGACTGGAGAACCTCAGCACTACAACAGAAGGATAGAGACTGGAGAACCTCAGCACTACAACAGAGGGATAAAGACTGGAGAACCTCAGCACTACAACAGAGGGATAGAGACTGGAGAACCTCAGCACTACAACAGAGGGATAGAGACTGAGAACCTCAGCACTACAAGAGAGGGATAGAGACTGGAGAACCTCAGCACTACAACAGAGGGATAGAGACTGGAGAACCTCAGCACTACAACAGAGGGATAGAGAGACTGAGAACCTCAGCACTACAACAGAGGAATAGAGACTGAGAACCTCAGCACTACAACAGAGGGATAGAGAGACTGAGAACCTCAGCACTACAAGAGAGGGATAGAGACTGAGAACCTCAGCACTACAAGAGAGGGATAGAGACTGGAGAACCTCAGCACTACAACAGAGGGATAGAGACTGGAGAACCTCAGCACTACAACAGAAGGATAGAGACTGGAGAACCTCAGCACTACAACAGAGGGATAAAGACTGGAGAACCTCAGCACTACAACAGAGGGATAGAGACTGAGAACCTCAGCACTACAACAGAGGGATAGAGACAGGAGAACCTCAGCACTACAACAGAGGGATAGAGACTGGAGAACCTCAGCACTACAACAGAGGGATAGAGACTGAGAACCTCAGCACTACAAGAGAGGGATAGAGACTGGAGAACCTCAGCACTACAAGAGAGGGATAGAGACTGGAGAACCTCAGCACTACAACAGAGGGATAGAGACTGAGAACCTCAGCACTACAAGAGAGGGATAGAGACTGGAGAACCTCAGCACTACAACAGAGGGATAGAGACTGGAGAACCTCAGCACTACAACAGAGGGATAGAGAGACTGAGAACCTCAGCACTACAACAGAGGAATAGAGACTGAGAACCTCAGCACTACAACAGAGGGATAGAGAGACTGAGAACCTCAGCACTACAACAGAGGGATAGAGAGACTGAGAACCTCAGCACTACAAGAGAGGGATAGAGACTGAGAACCTCAGCACTACAAGAGAGGGATAGAGACTGGAGAACCTCAGCACTACAACAGAGGGATAGAGACTGGAGAACCTCAGCACTACAACAGAAGGATAGAGACTGGAGAACCTCAGCACTACAACAGAGGGATAAAGACTGGAGAACCTCAGCACTACAACAGAGGGATAGAGACTGAGAACCTCAGCACTACAACAGAGGGATAGAGACAGGAGAACCTCAGCACTACAACAGAGGGATAGAGACTGGAGAACCTCAGCACTACAACAGAGGGATAGAGACTGGAGAACCTCAGCACTACAACAGAGGGATAGAGACTGGAGAACCTCAGCACTACAACAGAGGGATAGAGAGACTGAGAACCTCAGCACTACAACAGAGGGATAGAGAGACTGAGAACCTCAGCACTACAACAGAGGGATAGAGAGACTGAGAACCTCAGCACTACAACAGAGGGATAGAGAGACTGAGAACCTCAGCACTACAGAGGGATAGAGACTGAGAACCTCAGCACTACAACAGAGGGATAGAGACTGAGAACCTCGGCACTACAACAGAGGGATAGAGACTGGAGAACCTCGGCACTACAACAGAGGGATAGAGACTGGAGAACCTCAGCACTACAACAGAGGGATAGAGACAGGAGAACCTCAGCACTACAACAGAGGGATAGAGACTGGAGAACCTCAGCACTACAACAGAGGGATAGAGACTGAGAACCTCAGCACTACAACAGAGGGATAGAGAGACTGAGAACCTCAGCACTACAACAGAGGGATAGAGACTGAAAAACAGAGAACCTCAGCACTACAACAGAGGGATAGAGACTGGAGAACCTCAGCACTACAACAGAGGGATAGAGACTGGAGAACCTCAGCACTACAACAGAGGGATAGAGACTGGAGAACCTCAGCACTACAACAGAGGGATAGAGACTGGAGAACCTCAGCACTACAACAGAGGGATAGAGACTGAAAAACAGAGAACCTCAGCACTACAACAGAGGGATAGAGACTGGAGAACCTCAGCACTACAACAGAGGGATAGAGACTGGAGAACCTCAGCACTACAACAGAGGGATAGAGACTGGAGAACCTCAGCACTACAACAGAGGGATAGAGACTGGAGAACCTCAGCACTACAACAGAGGGATAGAGAGACTGAGAACCTCAGCACTACAACAGAAGGATAGAGACTGGAGAACCTCAGCACTACAACAGAGGGATAGAGACTGGAGAACCTCAGCACTACAACAGAGGGATAGAGACTGAGAACCTCAGCACTACAAGAGAGGGATAGAGACTGGAGAACCTCAGCACTACAAGAGAGGGATAGAGACTGGAGAACCTCAGCACTACAACAGAGGGATAGAGACTGGAGAACCTCAGCACTACAACAGAGGGATAGAGACTGGAGAACCTCAGCACTACAACAGAGGGATAGAGACTGAGAACCTCAGCACTACAACAGAGGGATAGAGACTGAGAACCTCAGCACTACAACAGAGGGATAGAGACTGAGAACCTCAGCACTACAGAGGGATAGAGACTGGAGAACCTCAGCACTACAACAGAGGGATAGAGACTGGAGAACCTCAGCACTACAACAGAGGGATAGAGACTGGAGAACCTCAGCACTACAACAGAGGGATAGAGACTGGAGAACCTCAGCACTACAAGAGAGGGATAGAGACTGGAGAACCTCAGCACTACAAGAGAGGGATAGAGACTGGAGAACCTCAGCACTACAACAGAGGGATAGAGACTGAGAACCTCAGCACTACAACAGAGGGATAGAGACTGAGAACCTCAGCACTACAACAGAGGGATAGAGACAGGAGAACCTCAGCACTACAACAGAGGGATAGAGACTGGAGAACCTCAGCACTACAACAGAGGGATAGAGACTGAGAACCTCAGCACTACAACAGAGGGATAGAGACTGGAGAACCTCAGCACTACAACAGAGGGATAGAGACTGAGAACCTCAGCACTACAGCAGAGGGATAGAGACTGGAGAACCTCAGCACTACAACAGAGGGATAGAGACAGGAGAACCTCAGCACTACAACAGAGGGATAGAGACTGGAGAACCTCAGCACTACAACAGAGGGATAGAGACTGAGAACCTCAGCACTACAACAGAGGGATAGAGACTGAGAACCTCAGCACTACAACAGAGGGATAGAGACTGGAGAACCTCAGCACTACAACAGAGGGATAGAGACTGAGAACCTCAGCACTACAACAGAGGGATAGAGACTGGAGAACCTCAGCACTACAACAGAGGGATAGAGACCAAGAACCTCAGCACTACAACAGAGGGATAGAGACTGAGAACCTCAGCACTACAACAGAGGGATAGAGACTGAGAACCTCAGCACTACAACAGAGGGATAGAGACTGAGAACCTCAGCACTACAACAGAGGGATAGAGACTGAGAACCTCAGCACTACAACAGAGGGATAGAGACTGAGAACCTCAGCACTACAACAGAGGGATAGAGACTGGAGAACCTCAGCACTACAACAGAGGGATAGAGACTGAGAACCTCAGCACTACAACAGAGGGATAGAGACTGGAGAACCTCAGCACTACAACAGAGGGATAGAGACTGAGAACCTCAGCACTACAGCAGAGGGATAGAGACTGGAGAACCTCAGCACTACAACAGAGGGATAGAGACAGGAGAACCTCAGCACTACAACAGAGGGATAGAGACTGGAGAACCTCAGCACTACAACAGAGGGATAGAGACTGAGAACCTCAGCACTACAACAGAGGGATAGAGACTGAGAACCTCAGCACTACAACAGAGGGATAGAGACTGAGAACCTCAGCACTACAGCAGAGGGATAGAGACCAAGAACCTCAGCACTACAACAGAGGGATAGAGACTGAGAACCTCAGCACTACAACAGAGGGATAGAGACTGAGAACCTCAGCACTACAACAGAGGGATAGAGACTGAGAACCTCAGCACTACAACAGAGGGATAGAGACTGAGAACCTCAGCACTACAACAGAGGGATAGAGACTGAGAACCTCAGCACTACAACAGAGGGATAGAGACTGAGAACAATCGGACTGTTCAGCCTCTTAAAGAAGAAACATAAAGAAGTGCGCAGGAGGAGGAGTCGGTACCTCGTGCCTCGCTCTGCAGGATGTCTTGTAATAAAGCCGCACATCGATCCAATCCTTTATTGATGACCAAAACCTGCAATGAGAGAAATACGGAGCATCAGACAAACCAGAAATCTGCACCGACTATTGTCCAATCAGAAGAGAGAGCACTCTGGCCTGGTCACGTGATCAGCATTAGGATCACTCTGGCCTGGTCACGTGATCAGCATTAGGATCACTCTGGCCTGGTCACGTGATCAGCATTAGGATCACTGGCCTGGGGGGGGATCTCCTGGTCACGTGATCAGCTGATCATTTGATCATCACTCTGGCCTGGTCACGTGATCATCACTCTGGCCTGGTCACGTGATCATCACTCTGGCCTGGTCACGTGATCATCACTCTGGCCTGGTCACGTGATCATCACTCTGGCCTGGTCACGTGATCATCACTCTGGCCTGGTCACGTGATCATCACTCTGGCCTGGTCACGTGATCATCACTCTGGCCTGGTCACGTGATCAGCATTAGGATTGCACTGACCTGGTCCTCGGAGTCGGTGGAGCACAGGGAGTATCCGGAGTCGGCGGAGGTGGTGGAGATCTTCCTGGTGGCGGACCTGCGGAGAGGAGACAGGTGAGCGATGGGGGAGGGGAAGTGAGTTGTGGAGGTTCTATGGAGGGGGGGGGGGGATACCTACCTCCTCCTACAGCTCAGGGGCCGGACCGGAACCAAAATCCTCCCAGAAGAGACGGCCTGAAACATCACATGACAGGAATCATCCAATCTGATATCAACGTCATAGCGGCTTCACCTACACCCCCTCCCCCATACCAGAACTCCCCCCTCCACCCTGATCTACGTCAGAGCAGCATCACCCCCCCCCCCCCCACTTTGCCCTCCACCCTGAATAAACCTGCACCACTACCCCCAAAATATTCACCCTGAAGTCACCACCCCCCCCCCTCATCTCCACCCTAAAGTCCCCCCCATGTCTGCCCTCCACCTTGAATTAACCTGTTCCCCTCCTCAGTCGTACACCTCAGTGCCCTACAACCCCTCCCCCACAGAAGTCATTCTGTCCCCCTCCCCCACAGAAGTCATTCTGTCCCCCTCCCCCACAGAAGTCATTCTGTCCCCCTCCCCCAGATGTCACCCTCCCTCTTTAGGTGCCACCCTGTCCCCCCTCCCCCCCAGATGTCACCCTGTCCCCCTCCCCAGATATAACCCCCCAGGTGTCATCCTATGCCACCTCCCCTCCTTGTCGTCGCCCCCCCCAGATGTCTCCCTGTTGCCCACATCCCCCACAGATGTCATTCTGCTCCCTTCGATGTCACCCTGTTTCCCCCCTCAGCTCTCACCTTGCCTCCCCCACAGATGTCCCTCCTCCCCTTCTCATCTCCCCCAGATATTACCCCCCAGATGTCATCCTATCCCCCTTCCCTCCTTGCCCCCCCCTAGATGTCTCTGTTACCACCAGTCCCCCAGATGTCACCCTGTCCCCCCCCAGATGTCACCCTGTCCCCACTCCCCTTCTCGTCTCCAAGATATTACCCCCCCACCCCGTCCCCCCCAGCTCTCACCTTGCCTCCCCCACAGATGTCCCTCCTCCCCTTCTCATCTCCCCCAGATATTACCCCCCAGATGTCATCCTATCCCCCTTCCCTCCTTGCCCCCCCCCTAGATGTCTCTGTTACCACCAGTCCCCCAGATGTCACCCTGTCCCCCCCCAGATGTCACCCTGTCCCCACTCCCCTTCTCGTCTCCAAGATATTACCCCCCCACCCCGTCCCCCCCAGCTCTCACCTTGCCTCCCCCACAGATGTCCCTCCTCCCCTTCTCATCTCCCCCAGATATTACCCCCCAGATGTCATCCTATCCCCCTTCCCTCCTTGCCCCCCCCCCTAGATGTCTCTGTTACCACCAGTCCTCCCAGATGTCACCCTGTCCCCCCCCAGATGTCACCCTGTCCCCACTCCCCTTCTCGTCTCCAAGATATTACCCCCCCACCCCGTCCCCCCCCAGCTCTCACCTTGCCTCCCCCCAATGTTACCCATTCCCCTTCCTTGTCTCCCCCAGATGTCCCCCTCCCCTTCCCCAGATATCATCCTATTCCTGTTCCCTCCTTGTCCCCCCCCCCAGATGTCTCTCCGTTACCCCCAGCCCCCCCCCAGATGTCACCCTCTGAGGTCACCCTGTCCCCTTGCCTCCTCCCCTGTGTCCCCCCACAGATATCACCTTGCCTTCCCCCTGTGACCCCCTCAACTCTCACCTGTCCCCCCCTATGTCCTCCCTCAGCTCTCACCTGCCCCCCGTGTGCCCCCTCAGATCTCACCTGCCCCCCGTGTGCCCCCTCAGATCTCACCTGCCCCCCGTGTGCCCCCTCAGATCTCACCTCGCCTCCCCCGTGTCTCCCCTCAGCTCTCACATGTCCCCCGCTGTGTCCCCCCTCAGATCTGACCTTTTTCCCCCCTGTGTCCCCCCTCAGCTCCCACCTGTCCACCCCCGTGTCTCCCCTCAGCTATCACCTGTCTCCCCCGTGTCTCCCCTCAGCTATCACCTGTCCCTCCCGTGTCTCCCCTCAGCTATCACCTGTCCCCCCCATGTGTCTCCCCTCAGCTCTCACCTGTCCCCCCCTGTGTCTCCCCTCAGCTCTCACCTGTCCACCCCCCTCAGCTCTCACCTGTCCACCCCCCTCAGCTCTCACCTGTCCACCCCCCTCAGCTCTCACCTGTCCCCCCTCAGCTCTCACCTGTCCCCCCTCAGCTCTCACCTGTCCCCCCTCAGCTCTCACCTGTCCCCCCTCAGATCTCACCTGTCCCCCCCTCAGCCCTCACCTGTCCCCCCCCTCAGCCCTCACCTGTCCCCCCCTCAGCCCTCACCTGTCCCCCCCTCAGCTCTCACCTGCCCCCCCCCCGTGTCTCCCCTCAGCTCTCACCTGCCCCCCGTCTCCCCTCAGCTCTCACCTGCCCCCCGTCTCCCCTCAGCTCTCACCTGCCCCCCGTCTCCCCTCAGCTCTCACCTGCCCCCCCACGTCTCCCCTCAGCTCTCACTTGTCCACCCCCCTCAGCTCTCACGTGTCCTCCTCAGCTCTCACCTGTCCCCCCCCTGTGTCTCCCCTCAGCTCTCACCTGTCCCCCCCCCCCAGCTCCCCCGTGTCCCCCCTCAGCTCTCACCTGTCCCCCCCCCAGCTCTCACCTGCCCCCCCCGTGTCCCCCCCTCAGCTCTCACCTGTCCCCCCCTCAGCTCTCACCTGTCCCCCCCGTGTCCCCCCTAAGCTCTCACCTGCCCCCCGTCTCCCCTCAGCTCTCACCTGTCCACCCCCCTCAGCTCTCACGTGTCCCCCTCAGATCTGACCTTTTTCCCCCCTGTGTCCCCCCTCAGCTCTCACCTTGTCTCCCCCCTGTGTCCCCCCTCAGCTCTCACCTTGTCTCCCCCCTGTGTCCCCCCTCAGCTCTCACCTTGTCTCCCCCCTGTGTCTCCCCTCAGCTCTCACCTGCCCCCCGTCTCCCCTCAGCTCTCACCTGTCCACCCCCCTCAGCTCTCACGTGTCCCCCTCAGATCTGACCTTTTTCCCCCCTGTGTCCCCCCTCAGCTCTCACCTTGTCTCCCCCCTGTGTCCCCCCTCAGCTCTCACCTTGTCTCCCCCCTGTGTCCCCCCTCAGCTCTCACCTTGCCTCCCCCCTGTGTCCCCCCTCAGCTCTCACCTTGTCTCCCCCCTGTGTCCCCCCTCAGCTCTCACCTTGTCTCCCCCCTGTGTCCCCCCTCAGCTCTCACCTTGTCTCCCCCCTGTGTCCCCCCTCAGCTCTCACCTTGTCTCCCCCCTGTGTCCCCCCTCAGCTCTCACCTTGTCTCCCCCCTGTGTCCCCCCTCAGCTCTCACCTTGCCTCCCCCCTGTGTCCCCCCTCAGCTCTCACCTTGTCTCCCCCCCCTGTGTCCCCCCTCAGCTCTCACCTTGCCTCCCCCCGCTCTCGCCATCCTGCTCTCTCTTCTCTTCCTCACTTGTCTCTGCCACCCGGAAGTGTCTCCATGGAAACCAGCAACCGCCGGAAAGTGCCGAGCGCGTTTGGTAGGCGGGAAAGACGCTGACCCCGCCCTCTCAAGCCATTTCGAACCACTATCCCCGCCCACTCCTCTATAAACCACCGAGCGACTCCTCCCACACTCCGCCCTCCACCTCCCTCCCTCGGCACTGATCCCGCCCACTGCCTATCACTCGGAACGACTGGTTCCGCCCATAGTGTATCGAACCCGCCCTCTTTGCCATTCCCTATTACAGAAAGGCCACACCCCCTCCCGGGGAACGCGCAGGTAAATCATGAATAACAATAAAAAAACAATAAAGAACAATTAAAAAAAAAAAAAAATGAAGAATTCCTTTAACCCTTTCTCTGCCTGGGACCTTTTTATAATTTATTTTTTATTTTTTGCACATTTAAAAAATAATTTTAGGACTGAAAATTACTTAAAGCCCCCCAAAGGTCATCTAATAAGCGGAGACCCCGGAGAATGAAATGGTGGGCGGTTCCGATTTTTATGTCATACTATAAACACACGGGGGTAGATTCACATAGATCAGCGGATCTTTAGATCTATCTTATTTACGATCCGCCAGCGCCAGTTTTTGAGGCAAGCGCTGTATTCAGAAAGCACTTGCCTCGTAACTTGCCCTGGCGGCTCGTAAATCCCCCGGCGGAACGCAAATTCCGCGCCTAGGGGGAGTTCACTATTTAAATCAGGCGCGTCCCCGCTGCCGATCGTACTGCGCATGCGCCACCGGCTAAATTTCCCAGCGTGCATTGCTCCAAATGACGTCGCAAGGACGTCATTGGTTTCGACGTTAACGCAATTTACGTATGGCCGCATTCGCGAACGACTTACGTAAACGACGTAAAAAAAATCAAAACTCGACGCGGGAACGACGGCCATACTTAAAGCGGAGGTTCACCCTAAATATAAGCCCTCCCATGTGATCCAGCATACTGGCGTCAGCGCCAGTATGCTGTTTTTTTTTAATCCATGTATTAATACTGTATTATGCTGAATTTTATTTTTTTTACCCCGCGGTGGACGGCGCCGGTATAGCGCGTCACATCTTACGAAAGTACCCGAAAAGGACTCGGGTAATCTCGGCGAAAATGCGGCGCCTGCGCACAGACCTAGGAGCTGACTGCGCAGGCGCCGTATTTCTCCGAGTCCTATTTCGGCGTTTTTCGGAGGGCGTGACGCGCCATAGCCGTAGGACTCGGAGAAATACGGCGCCTGCGCAGTCAGCTCCTAGGTCTGTGCGCAGGCGCCGCATTTTCGCCGAGATTACCCGAGTCCTTTTCGGGTACTTTCGTAAGATGTGACGCGCTATACTGGCGCCGTCCACCGCGGGGTAAAAAAAATAAAATTCAGCATAATACAGTATGCTGGATCACATGGGAGGGCTTATATTTAGGGTGAACCTCCGCTTTAACATAGGATACGCCGCACTTAACCCGCATATAGCAGGGGTAACGATCCGCCGGAAAAAGCCGAACGCAAACGACGTAAAAAAAAAAAAGCGACGGCCGGGCGTTCGTTTCAGAATCGGCGGTTCTCCTCATTTGCATATTCGTCGCGTATAATAACGGAAGCGCCACCTAGCGGCCGGCGGGAGATTGCAGCCTAAGATCCGACGGTGTAAGTCACTTACGATGAATCAGCCGCATAGATCCGAGCGTCGGATCTCAGAGATACGCCGTCGTATCTCTATGTGAATCTACCCCACTGAAGTTATCTTTAGGGCACAAAAAATGCAAAACATCTCCCAGCTTTTTGGTAAAATATAAAAGCCGAGGTTGTGCCGAGTAAACCGAAACCGCGAAAATGGCGACAACCTTCAGCTCCCTGTATATCCCAACAGGCTCCTCCCCCTGGAATGAAACGTCTTCCTCTGATTTCACAGAACACTGCTTCTCGCAGTGTGCGTTAGAAGTCAGATAGACCCCGCCTCCTGTCCTGGCTGGAGGACATCAAGCATCATCTAACGCTTTCCCCCCCAGCCTGACCATCTCTGGCCCCGCCCCTTTCTTTCATTGTTTTTTTCCGTTCTTCCAATCATAGAGCCGAGGCTCAGCGTCACATGTGGGAATGAAAGAAATCGCACGGCCTGTGACAGGAAGTGCTGTTACTGGCGGGATCTAGTCATGTGCAATTCGTTTAGTGCCAAATTAGTTTTTTTTTAACAAATTTTGACAAATTCGTCAATTCCGAAATTCCCAAATTTTTTCATTTCCGAATTTTTTTGCATTTCCGAAATTTAGAATTTCCTGAATTGCCGAATTTCGAAATTTTCGAATTTTCGAATTTTCGAATTTTCGAATGTTTGAATTTCCGAAAATTCTAAATTCGGAAATTTTTACATTTCGGAAATTCGAAAATTCATAGAATAGGAAAATACGGAAATTTGAAAAATTCAGAATTGGAAAAGCGGAAATTCGAAAATCGGAAATTTGAAAATTTGAAAATTATGAAAATTCTAATTTCCAAATTTTGGAATTTACGAAAAAAGGCTAAAAAACTAAAATGAAAATTTTAACTAGAATAGGAAAATACGGAAATTTGAAAAATTCAGAATTGGAAAAGCGGAAATTCGAAAATTTGAAAATTTGAAAATTATGAAAATTCTAATTTCCAAATTTTGGAATTTACGAAAAAAGGCTAAAAAACTAAAATGAAAATTTTAACTAGAATAGGAAAATACGGAAATTTGAAAAATTCAGAATTGGAAAAGCGGAAATTCGAAAATCGGAAATTTGAAAATTTGAAAATTATGAAAATTCTAATTTCCAAATTTTGGAATTTACGAAAAAAGGCTAAAAAACTAAAATGAAAATTTTAACTAGAATAGGAAAATACGGAAATTTGAAATATTCAGAATTGGAAAAGCGGAAATTCGAAAATCGGAAATTTGAAAATTTGAAAATTATGAAAAATTCTAATTTCCAAATTTTGGAATTTACGAAAAAAGGCTAAAAAACTAAAATGAAAATTTTAACTAGAATAGGAAAATACGGAAATTTGAAATATTCAGAATTGGAAAAGCGGAAATTCGAAAATCGGAAATTTGAAAATTTGAAAATTATGAAAAATTCTAATTTCCAAATTTTGGAATTTACGAAAAAAGGCTAAAAAACTAAAATGAAAATTTTAACTAGAATAGGAAAATACGGAAATTTGAAAAATTCAGAATTGGAAAAGTGGAAATTCGAAAATCGGAAATTTGAAAATTTGAAAATTATGAAAATTCTAATTTCCAAATTTTGGAATTTACGAAAAAAGGCTAAAAAACTAAAATGAAAATTTTAACTAGAATAGGAAAATACGGAAATTTGAAATATTCAGAATTGGAAAAGCGGAAATTCGAAAATCGAAAATTTGAAAATTATGAAAAATTCTAATTTCCAAATTTTGGAATTTACGAAAAAAGGCTAAAAAACTAAAATGAAATTTTTTTTTTGCCAGTGCACATGTTTAGCGGGATCTCCAGGTAAGAAACTTTGTAACAGATTCAGAAAAAAAATAAAATGTTTTATTTATAAAACTGGATACAATTTTTATTTTTTTTGAAAATGTAGTTTCCCCCATAGAAAGCTGATTTTATGTTTTTCGTTTCCTTTTTACGTTTTTCTTTTCTCGCGGTTGATCTTCGGCGGGCCGGCGATAACAAAGCTCCGCCGCGGAGAGTTTCGGTGACGGAAAGCCGCGTCTCTGGATCCGGTCATTGAACTCCACTCAACCTCCATATTTTTTGAAGTCTCACTTTGCTGGGCTCAGAGGCTCCGGCGCTTTTGAACAGTTTCGGCGGCGCAGGCGGCGATCAGAGAGAACGATCGGCACAATGGCGCTGGAAGATTAGAGGTGACATTTCGGCGGCGGCGGGGCCGCTCACCAGCTGAGAAGACACTTCGGAGGAAATCAAAGGGAGGAAGATGAAAGAGACGCGAGATTGTAGGAAGTGGAGGAGGCGTGGGGAAGGGGGGTAAGAGGGGTCAGAGGCAGATGAGAGGGAGACGGGATGGGGGGGTCAGAGAGCGACGGGTAGCTCCGCCCCCCTTGCTACCCCAATGCAGTTAATTCACAGCATTTCCCTGGAGGCTTCTTTTATTTTGTAGTTGATGTAAAAAATCCTTTGCAGACTTTCACCATAGAGGAACATCAAGAAGAATGACGGTCGGTATATATATATATAAAAATGTTTTTTGGGGGGGGGCTTTTTTTTATATGGCTCCCCCCCCCCAAATCAATAGCAGACCCTTAAAATGTTTTTTTGGAACACCAAACCAAAAAAAAGTCACTGGCATGGCTCCACCGCCCTTATGAGTTACGTCCCCTTCAAAGGACTTCCTCAGTAGGATCCTACTGAGGAAGTCTTTTGAAGGGGACGTAACACGTAAAGGGGGGCAGGTCAGGTGGACAACCCTGCGTGTTTTGAGAGTCCAGGAGCGCACCCGTTCATGGCCTCTCTCCAAATCAATAGCAGACCCTTCAATTCCACTATGGGTTTTTGAGGAGGAACACCACACCGAAAAAAGTCACTGGCATGGCTCCGCCCCCCATACGAGTTACATCCCCTTCAAAAGGACTTCATCAGTAGTGGACGTAACACATATAGGGGGCGCAGCCACGCTAGTAATGTCATCCCATGGGCATTAAGGGGGAGTGGAGTGGTGAGACCAAATTGGAACTTTAGATGTTATAAGACAACGCGTTTCGGGGGTCCACCAGTGCTCCCCTTCATCAGGGCTAAACAAATTTAAGGACATCTCCATATCAGTCTGATAGCAATACAATAACCCCTATTTGGGGGGGTCATAATTAAAACCAAATGGAGGTCCAGATACAACTTTATTCTAATAAAAGTCAGGTGGACAATCCAACGTGTTTTAGGGGTCCAAGGGTGCCCCCCTTCATGCCCCCCCCCAAATCAATAGTGGACCCTTCGATTCCAGTATGGATTTTTGAGAGGGAACACCACACCAAAAAATGTCACTAGCGGGGCTCTGCCCCCCCCCCCCCATACGGATTACTTCCCTTTCAAAGGACTTTCTCAGTAGGATCCTACTGAGGAAGTCTTTTGAAGGGGATGTAACATGTATAGGGGACGCAGCCACGCTAGTGATGTCATCCCATGGGCATTAAGGGGGAGTGGAGTGGTGAGACCGAATTGGAACTTTAGATGTTATAAGCCAATGCGTTTCAGGGGTCCACGAGTGCCCCCCTTCATCAGGGCTAAAAAAAAAACATATGGACGTCTCCATATCAGTCCGATAGCAATAATTAAAACCAAATAGAGGTCCAAATACAACTTTATTCCAATAAAAGTCCGGTGGACAATCCAACGTGTTTTAGGGGTCCAAGGGTGCCCCCCTTCATGCCCCCCCCAAATCAATAGTGGACCCTTCGATTCCAGTATGGATTTTTGAGAGGGAACACCACACCAAAAAATTTCACTAGCGGGGCTCTGCCCCCCCATACGGATTACGTCCCCTTCAAAGGACTTCCTCAGTAGCATCCTACTGAGGAAGTCTTTTGAAGGGGATGTAACATGTATAGGGGACGCAGCCACGCTAGTGATGTCATCCCATGGGCATTAAGGGGGAGTGGAGTGGTGAGACCAAATTGGAACTTTAGATGTTATAAGCCAATGCGTTTCAGGGGTCCACGAGTGCCCCCCTTCATCAGGGCTAAAAAAAAACATATGGACGTCTCCATATCAGTCCGATAGCAATAATTAAAACCAAATAGAGGTCCAAATACAACTTTATTCCAATAAAAGTCCGGTGGACAATCCAACGTGTTTTGGGGTCCAAGAGTGGGGTCCCCCCAAATCAGTAGTGGACCCTTCAATTCCAGTGTGGGTTTCTGAGAGGGAATACTACATCAAAAAAAGTCACTAGCATGGCTCCACCCTCCCCCCCCATAGGAGTTACGTCCCCTTTAAAGGAATTCCCCAGTAGCATCCTCCTGAGGAAGTCTTTTGAAGGGGACGTAACATGTACAAGGGGGCGGAGCCACGCTAGTGATGTCCTCTCATGGCCATTAACCGTTTGCCGCACGCCGCACGCAGATATACATCTGCAGCATGGTACAGGCAGGCAAAAGGACGTACCTGTGCGTCCCCTTTAAGAAGCGGTTGTTGGCGGCGCCAGCCGCGATCTCCGTGAGCGCGCCCACGGGTCTCGTGGACTCGATCGCCGCGGCCTTACCCGCGATCGTCTCACGGAGAGATAGAACTGGGAGATTTTAGTTTAAACACAACATCTCCCTGTCATCGGGAACAGCGATCAGTGACATAGCCACGCCCCCTACAATAAGAATCACTCCTTTGGGAACACTTAACTCCCACAGCGCCCCCTAGTGGTTAACCCCTTCCCTGCCAGTGTCATTTACAGTATTTTTATAGCACTGATCGCTGTATAAATGACAATGGTCCCAAAATGGTATCAGAAGTGTCCAAAGTGTCCGCCATATTGTCGCAGTCGCAATAAAAATCGCTGATCGCCGCCATTACAAGTAAAAAAAATATTATTATTAAAAATGCCATAAAACTATCCCCTATTTTTTAGACGCTATAACTTTTGCGCAAACCAATCAATAAACACTTATTGATTGATTGGTTTAATGATTAAATATACACACCCCTGTGGTACTTGATTGGGTAAAATACTAATGGTGGGATCTTAATGCAGTTTCCAAACATCTCCACTAGATGGCGGTCTGTGATAACTACAGAACGAGCTGATTCCACTGTGCAGTCTTCACATTGCCAGAAAATTTAGATTTTTCCCACTGACACCAATGATGGGACACTATTCCTCCCACTGACACCAATGATGGGACACTATTCCTCCCACTGACACCAATGATGGGACACTATTCCTCCCACTGACACCAATGATGGGACACTATTCCTCCCACTGACACCAATGATGGGACACTATTCCTCCCACTGACACCAATGATGGGACACTATTCCTCCCACTGACACCAATGATGGGACACTATTCCTCCCACTGACACCAATGATGGGACACTATTCCTCCCACTGACACCAATGATGGGACACTATTCCTCCCACTGACACCAATGATGGGACACTATTCCTCCCACTGACACCAATGATGGGACACTATTCCTCCCACTGAAACCAATGATGGGACACTATTCCTCCCACTGACACCAATGATGGGACACTATTCCTCCCACTGACACCAATGATGGGACACTATTCCTCCCACTGACACCAATGATGGGACACTATTCCTCCCACTGACACCAATGATGGGACACTATTCCTCCCACTGACACCAATGATGGGACACTATTCTGGAGAGCGAGGACCTGTCTACAGAACAACCTGCACCCAGCCTGAGGACCTGCTGTGTTTTTTTTGGTTCTCCTACCTGTACATCGAAATAACCTTCACATAAGACTCATACACAGCAATGATACATAACAGCAACACCCACACATAAAATACACATCATCCTTGAAGAGTACTGCACACCAAGCATGCACACAACACACACTGCACACCCAGCACCCACACCAAGTACCCAGCACTCCTCCTGAACACTGCACCCACACACCACATACACCGATCACCCACACACCGGCACCCAGCACCCACACAACTACATGTACACCGATCACCCACACACCGAGCACCAGCACCCACACCCACTGCACCCACACACCAATGATGCACCCAGCACCCACACAACGACACTACACCGATCACCCACACACCGAGCACCCAGCACCCAACAACCTACACTGTACACCGATCACCCACACAGAGCACCCAGCACCCACACAATGCACACTGTACACCTCACCCACACACCGAGCACAGCACCCAACAACCTGCACCCACACCCAGTACACCTCACCCACACAGAGCACCAGCACCCACCTGCACACTGTGATCACCACACACCGAGCACCCAGCACCCACACAACCTACACTGTACACCGATCTCCTACACCCAGCACCACACACAAGCTGTCCAGCACCCACACACCGAGCACCAGCACCCACACATCGAAATACCTACCTTCCAGCACCCACACACCACATCCAGCACCACACACGAGCAAGTACACTGTACACAGCATCACAACGAGCACCCAGCACCCACACACCAAGCATCCAGAACACAACGCACACTGTGCACAGCACCCACATACCACACACCAGCACTCACACCCACCCACATCACACACCGAGCACCCAGCACCCACACACCAAGCACCCACACAACGCACACTGTACACCAGCACCACACACTGTACACCCAGCACCCACACAATGCACCTTACACCAAGCACACACACGAGCACCCAGCACCACACACCAAGCACCAGCATCCACACAACGCACACTGTACACCCAGCACCCACACACCAAGCATGCACCACACCCACACACCAAGCATCCAGCACCCACACACCGAGCACCCAGCACACACAACACACTGTACACCGATCACCCACACACACCGAGCACCCAGCACATCCAGCACCCACACACCAATACACCCAGCACCCACACACACATCCAGCACCCACACACCGAGCACCCAGCACCCACACAACCTACACTGTACACGATCACCCACACACCGAGCACCCAGCACCCACACAACCTACACTCACCCACACACCGAGCACCCAGCACCCACACACCAAGCATCCAGCACCCACACAACACCGCATCCAGCACCCACACACCGAGCACCCAGCACCCACACAACGCACCTACACTGTACACCGATCACCCACACACCGCACCCACACAAGCACCCAGCACCCACACCCACACACCAAGCACACTGTACACCCAGCACCGCACACACACCCAGCACCCACACAACCTACACTGTACACCAAGCACCCACACACCGAGCACCCAGCACCCACACACGCACACTGTACACCCAGCACCCACAACGCACACTGTACACCCAGCACACCGCACACTGTACACCGAGCACCCACACACCGAGCACCCAGCACCCACACACCAAGCACCCAGCATCCACACAACGCACACTGTACACCCAGCAGCCACACAACGCACACTGTACACCAAGCACCCACACACCGAGCACCCAGCACCCACACACCGAGCATCCAGCACCCACACAACGTACACTGTACACCGAGCACCCATACACTATGCACCCAGCACCCACACAACCTACACTGTACACCCAGCACCCACACACCAAGCATCCAGCACCCACACAACCTACACTGTACACCGATCACCCACACACCGAGCACCCAGCACCCACACAACCTACACTGTACACCGATCACCCACACACCGAGCACCCAGCACCCACACAACCTACACTGTACACCGGTCACCCACACACCGAGCACCCAGCACCCACACAACCTACACTGTACACCGATCACCCACACACCGAGCACCCAGCACCCACACAATGCACACTGAACACTGAGCACCCACACAACGTACACTGTACACCGAGCACCCACACACCAAGCATCCAGCACCCACACAACCTACACTGTACACCGATCACCCACACACCGAGCACCCAGCACCCACACAACCTACACTGTACACCCAGCACCCACACACCAAGCATCCAGCACCCACACAACGCACACTGTGCATCCAGCACCCACACACCGATCACCCACACACCGAGCACCCAGCACCCACACAACCTACACTGTACACCCAGCACCCACACACCGAGCACCCAGCACCCACACAACCTACACTGTACACCGATCACCCACACACCAAGCATCCAGCACCCACACAACCCACACTGTGCATCCAGCACCCACACACCGAGCACCCAGCACCCACACAACGCACACTGTGCACCCAGCACCCACACAATGAGTACCCACACACCGAGCACCCACACAATCCACACTGTACACCCATCATTCACACACCGAGCACCCAGCACCCACACACCAAGCACCCACACAACGCACACTGTACACCCAGCACCCACACACCAAGCATCCAGCACCCACACAACCTACACTGTACACCGATCACCCACACACCGAGCACCCAGCACCCACACAACCTACACTGTACACCCAGCACCCACACACCGAGCACCCAGCACCCACACAACCTACACTGTACACCCAGCACCCACACACCAAGCATCCAGCACCCACACAACGCACACTGTGCATCCAGCACCCACACACCGAGCACCCAGCACCCACACAACGCACACTGTGCACCCAGCACCCACACAATGAGTACCCACACACCGAGCACCCACACAATCCACACTGTACACCCAGCATTCACACACCGAGCACCCAGCACCCACACAACGCACACTGTGCACCCAGCACCCACACAATGAGTACCCACACACCGAGCACCCACACAATCCACACTGTACACCCAGCACCCACACACCGAGCACCCAGCACCCACACACCAAGCACCCACACAACGCACACTGTACACCCAGCACCCACAAAACGCACACTGTACACCCAGCACCCACACAATGCACACTGTACACCAAGCACCCACACACCGAGCACCCAGCACCCACACACCGAGCACCCAGCACCCACGCACCCAGCACCCACACAACGCACACTGTACACCCAGCACCCACAAAACGCACACTGTACACCCAGCACCCACACAATGCACACTGTACACCCAGCACCCACACACCGAGCACCCAGCACCCACGCACCCAGCACCCACACAACGCACACTGTACACCCAGCACCCACAAAACGCACACTGTACACCCAGCACCAACACAACGCACACTGTGCACCCAGCACCCACACAATGAGTACCCACAAACCGAGCACCCACACAATGCACACTGTACACCCAGCACCCACACACCGAGCACCCAGCACCCACACAATGCACACTGAACACCCAGCACCCACACACAGCTCACTGTACACCCAGCACCCACACAATGCACACTGTACACCCAGCACCCACACACCGAGCACCCAGCACCCACACACCAAGCACCCAGCATCCACACAACGCACACTGTACACCCAGCAGCCACACAATGCACACTGTACACCAAGCACCCACACACCGAGCACCCAGCACCCACGCACCCAGCACCCACACAACGCACACTGTACACCCAGCACCCACACACCGAGCACCCAGCACCCACACAATGCACACTGTACACCCAGCACCCACACACTGAGCACCTCTACACAACACAGAAACCAGCCACGCACATTGCTCACAAATAACACTTTAATGTCGGGTGGGTATAGATGGCGCATCTCTGAGAACTGGCAACTGTCAATAGAAATCAGAACAGGACTCCAAATGATGTGTGTTACAGAGAAGCAAATGATGCAGAATTGTGATTGTGTAGAATGATTCAGGAAGCTCCTGGTGGCCTTCACTGGCAAGACAGTGGGCCCGAAAAACTGAGAGTCATAAAAACTGCTCCTAACAGTCCTTGAAGTCCTTACATTTTCTGAAAAAAAGGTGTCTTCCCATGGGTTTGGGAATGGGGGGGCAATTGTCAGCTTTGGTGCCCAACAGCAGCAGTAGGAATACGGCCATGAGATACAACTCCATTTGTAGCTGAAGTGTTGCAGGATCCTTGGGGTGGCAAGGTATTAGGAGCAGTGGGCATAGGTACCCAAGTAGCGTGAGTAAATCATTCCACCAAAAATAGTCAGATACTGCTCTAAATTTGGACCTGGCAGGATCCTTGGGGTGGCAAGATAAATAACTACATTAATGGGCATCGGTGGCCAACTAGACATGAGCAATTCATTCCAAAGATTGGACCAGAGATAGTAAGATACTTCTCTGAGTTTGGACCTGGGAGGATGTTGGGTTGGAACAATAAACTACATTGATAGGTACAGGTGGTCAACTTGCATGAGCTATTCATTCCAAAAACTAGACCAGAAATAGTCAGATATTGCTTGGAGTTTGAACCAGGCTTGGAGGCAGCAGACAAGGATAATCAATTATCAGGCAGAAATCAAGGCAAGCAGGAGATGGGATAGTCAATATGTAAGCAGAAATCGAGGCAGGCAACAGAGAAGGATAGTAAATTTTTAGGCAGAAATCGAGGCAGGCAGCAGACAAGGAAAGTCAATTTTCAGGCAGAAATTGAGGCAGGCAGCAGATGGGATAGTCAATATGTAAGCAGAAATCAAGGCAGGCAGCAGACAAGGATAGTCAATTTTCAGGCAGAAATTGAGGCAGGCAGCAGATGGGATAGTCAATATGTAAGCAGAAATCAAGGCAGGCAGCAGACAAGGATAGTCAATTTTCAGGCAGAAATCAAGGCAGGCAGCAGATGGGATAGTCAATATGTAAGCAGAAATCAAGGCAGGCAGCAGATGGGACAGTCAATATGTAAGCAGAAATCAAGGCAGGCAGCAGATGGGATAGTCAATATGTAAGCAGAAATTAAGGCAGGCAGCAGACAAGCATAGTCAATTTTCAGGCAGAAATTGAGGCAGGCAGCAGATGGGATAGTCAATATGTAAGCAGAAATCAAGGCAGGCAGCAGACAAGGATAGTCAATTTTCAGGCAGAAATCAAGGCAGGCAGCAGATGGGATAGTCAATATGTAAGCAGAAATCAAGGCAGGCAGCAGACGGGACAGTCAATATGTAAGCAGAAATCAAGGCAGGCAGCAGATGGGATAGTCAATATGTAAGCAGAAATTAAGGCAGGCGGCAGACAAGCATAGTCAATTTTCAGGCAGAAATCGAGGCAGGCAGCAGACAAGGATAGTTAATACGTAGGCAGAAATCAAGACAGGCAGCTGACAAGAAGAGTAAATTTTCAGGCATAAATCGAGGCAGGCAGCAGACAGGGATAGTCAATTTGCAGGCAGAAATCGAGGCAAGCAGCAGACAGGGATAGTCAATTTTCAGACAGAAATAATCGAAGCAGGCAGCAGACAAAGATAGTCAATATGTAGGCAGAAATCGAGGCAGGCAGCAGACAAGGATAGTACGTTTTCAGGCAGAAATCGAGGCAGGCAGCAGACAAGGATAGTCAATATGTAGGCAGAAATCTAGGCAGGCAGCAGACAAGGATAGTCAATATGTAGGCAGAAATCTAGGCAGGCAGCAGACAAGAGTAGTCCATTTTCGGGCAGAAATCGAAGCAGGCAGCAGACAAGGATAGTCAATTTCCAGGCAGCGATTGAGACAAGCAGCAGACAAGGATAGTGGGCTTTCCAAGCAGAGGTCAAGGCTCCAGCAGCAAAAAGATACCCTTCTTCTAGACATGTGCACACAGCTCTAAGCATGGGACACATGCCAACACGTTCATGCTCTTGACCCACCTTTGCACACACAGGCCACTGAGGTACCATAAAATCTTTATGATATTGCTTGGAGTTTGGACCCGGCTTGGAGTGGCAAGGTAACTACATCAGTAGGCCTTGGTGCTCAAGTAGCGTGGGCCACTCATTCCAAAGACTGCACCAGGGATGCCAGGATAGATGGTTGGGACCTGGTGGTAGGGCAGTCAAGCTGAAGGTTTTTCGGGTACTAAACCCCAGAACTTGGTCCCGGGATATTAGGATATTATTTAGAGTTTGGGTGGAGTCTTGGGAAGGCAGATCACCTATAGCAGGAGGCAAACATGCAAAAGCAGAACCAGCCACTCACTCCAAAGATTGTACCAAGGATGGGACCTGGTGGCACCGACAACCATGCTAAGGGTTCCCCGGCAACAACAGAAGCAGAGAGAAGGTAGAAGAAGCCTAAACTGCTTTTTAAAAAGGAATATTATGATATCGAACCCTGCAAGTGCAGCAGGTGATAATTATTAAGTCACTCCCATTTACATTCACTCTACACATGGACACAGAGAAACAAACAGCTATGTCTTCATAATAACAAAAGTTGGGAATCTGCAATAAAGTTTATCAAAAGCCCTGCAATGTACAGAGATCACCCAGAGGGGAGTTTTTTTTTTTACCCACGTAGTGACCAGTTGTACTAGGGGGCGTGGGCACGCGCCCGCGGCGAGACACCAGAGCCAATGCGTGGGCACGATGTCCGCCGGCCACCTGCGATTGCTCCAGGGGTCTCCAAACTTTTCAAACAAAGGGCCACGTTATTGTCCTTTAGACTTTAGGAGGGCCAGATTGTGGCCAGCAGGGGCAGAAAATGTCACGGGCCCAACATCAGTGAGAATAAATATGGCCTCAGGGTTGGTGGTCAACAGGAGGAGTATTCCCCCTATTAGTAGTAGTATGTCATCATTTGTATCCGTGGAAGATATAGTGCCCTATTGTTGGTGTCAGTGGGAGGAATAGTGCCCCAAGGGCCGCATAAAGGCTAGTAAAATGGCCACATCTGGCCCTCGGGCCACAGTTTGGAGACCCCTGATGTAAACAGACAGATCTCAGATCTGTCAGGGGAGGAGAGACAGATCTGCTGTTCCTACTAATTAGGAACAGCGATCTCTCTCCTCCTCCTCCAGTCAGTCCCCTCCCCACCACAGTTAGAAACACCTCCCTAGGGAACACTTAAACCTTTGATCGCCCCCTAGTGTTAACCCCTTCCCTGCCAGTGACATTTATGCAGTAATCCGTGGTTCATTTTGGCTCTGATCGCCATATAAATATCAATGGTCCCAAAAAAGTGTCAAAGGTGTCCGATGTGTCCGCCATTACTAGTAAAAAAAAGAAAACGAATAATAAAAATTCCATAAATCTATCCCCTATTTTGTAGACGTGATAACTTTTGCGCAAACCAATATATAATATTTGGGGGTTCTAAGTAATATTGTAGCAAGAAATACGGAATACAGAAAAACGCCCGCCCTACAAGTGTTTAACCACTTAAGGACCGCCTCCTGCACATATACGTCGGCAGAATGGCACGGCTGGGCACATGCACGTACAGTGCCCAGCCGTGGGTCCGAAGCTCCGTGACCGCAGCCGTGGGACCCGCGGACCAGATCGCCGTGGATTACCGCGAACGGCCCCCGGAGCTGAAGAACGGGGAGAGCCGTGTGTAAACACGCCTTCCCCGTTCTTCACTGTGGCGCCGTCATTGATCGTCTGTTCCCTGATATAGGGAAACACAATCAATGACATCACACCTACAGCCACGCCCCCCTACAGTTAGAAACACAGATGAGGTCACACTTAACCCCTTCAGCGCCCCCTAGTGGTTAACACCTAAACTGCAATTGTCATTTTTACAGTAATCAGTGCATTTTTCATGCATTTTTTTGCTGTGAAAATGACAATGGTCCCAAAAATGTGTCAAAATTGTCCGATGTGTCCTCCGTAATGTCACAGTCACGAAAAAAAGTACTAGTAAAAAAAAAAAAAAAAATTAATAAAAATGCAATAAAACTATCCCCTATTCTGTAAACGCTATCAATTTTGCGCAAACCAATCGATAAACGCTTATTGCGATTTTTTTTTTTACCAAAAATATGTAGAAGAATACGTATCGGCCTAAACTGAGGGAAATATTTTTTCATATATTTTTTGGAGATATTTATTACAGCAAAAAGTAAAAAAAAAATTGTGTTTTTCCAAAATTGTCGCTCTATTTTTGTTTATAGCGCAAAAAATAAAAACCACCAAATACCACCAAAAGAAAGCTCTAATTGTGGGGAAAAAAAGAACATACATTTTGTTTAGGAGCCACGTCGCACGACCGCGCAATTGTCAGTTAAAGCGACGCAGTGCCGAATCGCAAAAATTGTCCGGGTCCTTTACCTGCCTTAAGGACCCTGTCTTAAAGCGGGGGTTCACCCTAAAACAACTCTGTCCCATCCCATCCAGCATACTGGCGTCAGCGCCAGTATGCTGTTTTTTTTTTTGTTTTTTTTTTATCGCTCTACTTACTTTGTAATGGATAATTTTATTTTCCTCTCTACCGCGGGGAATGGCGCGGCTATGGCAAAATAGCCGAACTAGGACTCGGCCCTTCCCGGCGCTATACGGCGCCTGCGCCTGCGCACAGACCTAGGGGCTGACTGCGCAGGCTATGGCACGTCACGCCCTCCGAAACAGGACTTGGCTATATGTAACGCCTGTAGTGACGCCTGTATTCGATTTTGCGATATATCGCGAATATTTCGAAGAATATTCGCGAATATTCGTTAATATCGAATATTCGTGATATTTTATAAAAAAATTAAAATTGCGAAATTTCGCTAATGCGAAATTTTGCTAATGCGAATGCGAAATTGCGAATGCGAAATTTGAAAAAATACGAATATTCGAAATAGAGAATATTCGCCGCGATATTCGAGTTATTCGCGAATACTCGAATATGCATTAGCGAAATGTCGCATTGGCGAAATTTCGCAATTTGTTTTTATTTTTTTATAAAATATCACGAATATTCGATATTTACGAATATTCGCTATAGTTTATAAAAAAAAAAAAAAAATTGCGAAATTTCGCTAATGTGACATTTCGCTAGTGCGAATGCAAAATTGATTGCGAAATTTGAAAAAATACGAATATTCGAAATAGAGAATATTCGCCGCGATATTCGAGTTATTCGCGAATACTCGAATATGCATTAGCGAAATGTCGCATTGGCGATATTTCGCAATTTATTTTTATTTTTTTTATAAAATATCACGAATATTCGATATTTACGAATATTCGCTATAGTTTATAAAAAAAAAAAAAAATTGCGAAATTTCGCTAATGCGAAATTTCGCTAGTGCGAATGCGAAATTGATTGCGAAATTTGAAAAAATACGAATATTCGAAATAGAGAATATTCGCCGCGATATTCGAGTTATTCGCGAATACTCGAATATGCAATATTCGTAGCGAATATTCGCAATGCGAATATTCGTGAGCAACACTAGGCGCCTGCGCAGTCAGCTCCTAGGTCTGTGCGCAGGCGCCGTATAGCGCCGGGAAGGGCCGAGTCCTAGTTCTTGGAAGAGCCTGTACAGACCTAACAGAACAAGACTGATTTGGACAAGTACTGAAGGCGTCCAGAACAAAAAGGCGATTTTCTCCTTTTCCTCGCCACCTTTATTTATTTATTTTCCCTGTTCTGCTGTAATGAGATTGCGATCATTAGGCCGAGCCGCAGACAGTAATTGGCTGATAAGATCAGAGAACGCACAACAATCTCTCCTGAAAAGGAAAACACAATCTGCTTTTCAGAGGATGGTTTGAGGGGTGACTGAGCCCTTTCAGGAAAGGTAAGTTCACGCTGTAAGTCATTAGCTGGTTATTAGGAGGCTCTGTGCTTCTTTATGGGCTCCGTGCCGCGTGATTGGCCGGCTGTAGTCAGGGGGTGGCGCAGGGTTTTGTGGTTGTTAAAGCAGACCTGTTTTTATTTGCCAACATGAAGCCGTACACAATATTGCTGGGAGAGATAAATAAAGAATAAATTAGTTGTTGAAATATTTACCCGTTATGGAGAAAATCCTGCTGTAGGCTCCCTTCAGTACGGGGCACATGTATGCAAGGCTGGGACAAGGTGTGGGCAAGAGGAACAGCTGCCCCGGGCGCAATGGTTTACTGTAGGGATGAGGGCACATTCCTTCTGTTACAAGGCTGACAGGAGTAGCGCCATCACTACTGTCAGCGCAGCATTGTAAGAAGCGAGGAGAAGAGGAGAGAGCCGGGACGTGGTGCAGGCTGCGTTCTCACTCCCCCTCCTCCTGCCTAACAGTGCAGCACTCTTGTATTACAGTAACACACAGACGATGCTGTTCACAGACACACAGGAGCTGCACTAGCAGGAAGGAGGAGGGGGAGAGAGAGCACAGCCTGCACCACAACCCGGCTCTCTCCTCCTCTCCTCGCTTCTCCCAACACTGGGCTGACAGGAGTAGTGATTCCGCTGTCACTACTCCTGTCAGCCTTGTAACAGAAGGAAAGTGCCCTTATCCCTACAGTAAAGATTGCGCCCAGGGCAGTGGAGAAATGTCCAGGAGAGATCCAGGAGTGGAGGAGAGAGCCATCAACACAAGCATGTGTCCAGTGTTAAAACTAAGCTGCACAGTGATTTTGGCAAGTGGGTGTAGGACATCATGAATTGGGGAGGGGGGCAATTTGGCATCTTTACATACCCCCATACCCCATAACAGGCAAAGTCCTAACAAGGACCAGAGAAAGCTGCAGATTTAAGATGGTTGAAAATTCGGTCCTGGTGACGGTCGGGAGAGGCATCAGGCAAGGATGGTTCCCAGGAAGAGGTCGAGACAGGCAGCAGACAAGGATAGTTGTTCTCCAGTCAGGGGTTGAGGCATTAGGTAATGATAGTAACCAGGCAGAGGTTGAGGCAGGCAGCAGGCAAGGATAATCAGTTTACAGGCAGAGGTTGAGACAGATATCAGACATGGATAGTCGGTTTTCAGGTTTTTCAGGTCGAGGCAAGTAGGGGCCAAGGATAGTTAGTTTCTAGGCAGAGGTTCAGACGGGCAGCAGGTAAGGATAGTCAACTTTCAGGCAGAAATCAAGGCAGGCAGCAGGCAAGGATAGTTTGTTTCCAGGCAGAGATCCATGCAGTCATCAGACAAAGATTTCGAGGCAGGCAGCAGACAAGGATAGTCAATTAGCAGGCAGAAATCGAGGCAGGCAGCAGACAAGGATAGTAAGTTTCCAGGCAGAGGTCCAGGCAGTCATTAGACAAAGAGTAGTTCATTTTCAGGCAGAAATCGAGGCAGGCAGCAGACAAGGATAGTCATTTTTCAAGCAGAAATCAAGGCAGGCAACAGACAAGGATAGTCAATTTATAGGCATAAATCGAGGCAGGCAGCAGACAAGGATAGTCAATTTATAGGCATAAATCGAGGCAGGCAGCAGACAAGGATAACCAATTTTCAAATAGAAATCGAGGCAGGCAGCAGACAAGGAAAGTTAATTTATAGGCATAAATTGAGGCAGGCAGCAGACAAGGATAACCAATTTTCAGGTAGAAATCGAGGCAGGCAGCAGACAAGGATAGTTAGTTTCCAGGCAGAGGTCCAGGCAGTCATCAGACAAAGAGTAGTAAATTTTCAGGCAGAAATCGAGGCAGGCAGCAGACAAGGATAGTCAATTTTCAAGCAGAAATCAGATCAGGGAGCAGACAAGGATAGTCAATTTTAGCAGAAATCGAGGCAGGCAGCAGACAAGGATAGTCAATTTTCAAGCAGAAATCAGATCAGGGAGCAGACAAGGATAGTCAATTTTAGCAGAAATCGAGGCAGGCAGCAGACAAGGATAGTCAATTTTCAAGCAGAAATCAGATCAGGGAGCAGACAAGGATAGTCAATTTTAGCAGAAATCGAGGCAGGCAGCAGACAAGGATAGTCAATTTTCAAGCAGAATTTAGATCAGGGAGCAGACAAGGATAGTCAATTTTAGCAGAAATCGAGGCAGGCAGCAGACAAGGATAGTCAATTTTCAAGCAGAAATCAGATCAGGGAGCAGACAAGGATAGTCAATTTTAGCAGAAATCGAGGCAGGCAGCAGACAAGGATAGTCAATTTTCAAGCAGAAATCAGATCAGGGAGCAGACAAGGATAGTCAATTTTAGCAGAAATCGAGGCAGGCAGCAGACAAGGATAGTCAATTTTCAAGCAGAAATCAGATCAGGGAGCAGACAAGGATAGTCAATTTTAGCAGAAATCGAGGCAGGCAGCAGACAAGGATAGTCAATTTTCAAGCAGAAATCAGATCAGGGAGCAGACAAGGATAGTCAATTTTAGCAGAAATCGAGGCAGGCAGCAGACAAGGATAGTCAATTTTCAAGCAGAAATCAGATCAGGGAGCAGACAAGGATAGTCAATTTTAGTAGAAATCGAGGCAGGCAGCAGACAAGGATAGTCAATTTTCAGGCAGAAATCGAGGCAGGCAGCAGACAAAAGTAGTTAATATTCAAGCAGAAATCGAGGTAGGCAGCAAACAAGGATAGTCAATTTTTCCCCAGAAATCGAGGCAGGCAGCAGACAAGAGTAGTACATTTTCAAGCAGAGATCGAGGCAGGCAGCAGACAAGGATAGTCGGCTTTCCAAGCAGAGGTCAAGGCTCCAGCAGCAAATAGGAAGGGGTTTTAAATACCCTCCTAGACATGTGCACACACCTCTATGCACGGGACACGTGCCAACACGCTCAAGCCCTTAACCTACCTTTTTCCACACAGGCCACTGAGGTGCCATAAAAGCTTTTGAAATTCCTTTGCACACAGGTAACACACAAGCCTAGTCAGAATTGGAGAATCCAAAAGACGGGTCAGAAGTAAGTCGGATTGGAAATGGGGGTTCAAGTTGAGGTCACTGAAGATCTACCAGCACTGAGAGCCCAGACCAGCGGCACATAGCCAGGCACAATGTGCCCATGTGCCCACAAGTGACCATGCCGACCTATGGCTATGCCCTCTGGTAGGACCTTCCTGACCTTAATAGGTTACATGAGATCTCAGCGGTTGGGTCTGGAGTACAATAAGGGGACTTATAACTCCTCTGCTCTCAGTATAAGGACTATCCTTCCATGAGAAGGGGGGGGGGGGGTTCTTCTGGGACAGATGGCGAGGTTCTGTGGGATGATGGTCCAGAATGTCTCATCTCTGGCACAGAAGGGGTTACGGGTCTCCCCCCCATGTTCCAGTTCCTGATGGGTCTGGCCGGGTAACACTGCTCCTCTTGTCCTGAATGAACTGAAGTGTTTCATGGAACGTTTTACCGCTCCCAGGTGTACAGATTAGTTCATCGGCCCATAAACCAGCCGGGAGGAACAACACAGACCCTTCCAGGCAGCGGGCCGGCCGGCCAGTGATGTCATCGGGTGGATCATACGACGAGATAGCGTTACATGGATTCCACCAAAACCGTATAAATGTCCATTGATAGCCGGCTCTATAAGGTGCCTGTTCCTGGCAGCGCGGTGCCAACCCCCCCGCGCCAACCGCAGCGGCAGGGGGAGACGGCTGTGCTGGGTGGGGGAGGGGTGGGGGGCTGCTGCCTCTGCTACACTTAAGGGGCCACTAAGTATAAACCGCAGCCTGGAGTACATAAAAGGGTTCTAATGACATTCATGGATACATATGTATCACTTAGAGAGATTATCTTCACTATAGATTATGTATGGAGATTATCTGCCCTGAATATATTTAAAGCTGAACTCCGGCACAAGGAAATCTCCTCTAAATCCGCTCATCGTGTGTCATTTCCTGGAATCTCGGTGATCTCTGTGTATTTCAGATCGGTGCAGTGATCCGGTGTGAGACTTCCTCTAATAAAGACCGCCCACTGCTGTCCTCTCTCCTTGTGCAGGGGGACTGGTCTTGTCCACTCCCCCTTCTGTAGTAGGTGGAGCCTGATGGGCCCCTCCCACAGCTCTACTCTCTCTTTGTGCAGAGGGACTGGTCTTGTCTCCTCCCCTCCTGTAGTTTTCTATAGTGGGTGGAGCCTCCTGGGCCCCTCCCCCCCACAGCTCTGCTCTCTTTCTCTTTGTGCAGGGGGACTGGTGTTCTCTCTGCCCACCTCCTGTAGTTTTCATAAGTGGGTGGAACTTCCTTGGCCCCTCCCACAGCTCTGCTCTCTCCTTGTGCAGGGGGACTGGTCTTGTCTCCTCCCCTTCTGTCGTTTTCTATAGTGGGTGGAGCCTCCTGGGCGCCTCCCCCCACAGCTCTGCTCTCTTTCTCTTTGTGCAGTGGGACTGGTGTTCTCTCTGCCCACCTCCTGTAGTTTTCATAAGTGGGTGGAGCTTTTTGGCCCCTCCCACAGCTCTGCTCTCTCCTTGTGCAGGGGGACTGGTCTTGTCTCCTCCCCTCCTGTAGTTTTCTATAGTGGGTGGAGCCTCCTGGGCCCCTCCCCCCCACAGCTCTGCTCTCTTTCTCTTTGTGCAGTGGGACTGGTGTTCTCTCTGCCCACCTCCTGTAGTTTTCATAAGTGGGTGGAACTTCCTTGGCCCCTCCCACAGCTCTGCTCTCTCCTTGTGCAGGGGGACTGGTCTTGTCTCCTCCCCTCCTGTAGTTTTCTATAGTGGGTGGAGCCTCCTGGGCGCCTCCCCCCACAGCTCTGCTCTCTTTCTCTTTGTGCAGGGGGACTGGTGTTCTCTCTGCCCACCTCCTGTAGTTTTCATAAGTGGGTGGAGCTTTTTGGCCCCTCCCACAGCTCTGCTCTCTCCTTGTGCAGGGGGACTGGTCTTGTCTCCTCCCCTCCTGTAGTTTTCTGTAGTGGGTGGGGCTTCCTTGGCCCCTCCCACAGCTCTGCTCTCTCCTTGTGCAGGGGCACTGGTCTTGTCTCCTCCCCTCCTGTAGTTTTCTGTAGTGGGTGTAGCCTGCTTGGCCCTTCCCACAGCTATTCTCTTTCTCCTACTGCAGTATGACTGGTCTTGTCTCCTCTCCCCCTCCTGTAGTTTTCTGTAGTGGGTGGAGCTTCCTTGACCCCTTCCTGTAGTGGGTGGGGCTTCTGCTCTACTATCTCTCCTTGTGCAGGGAGACTGGTCTTGTCTCCTCCCCTCCTGTAGTTTTCTATAGTGGGTGGAGCCTCCTGGGCGCCTCCCCCCACAGCTCTGCTCTCTTTCTCTTTGTGCAGTGGGACTGGTGTTCTCTCTGCCCACCTCCTGTAGTTTTCATAAGTGGGTGGGGCTTCATTGGCCCCTCCCACAGCTCTGCTCTCTCCTTGTGCAGGGGGACTGGTCTTGTCTCCTCCCCTCCTGTAGTTTTCTGTAGTGGGTGGGGCTTCCTTGGCCCCTCCCACAGCTCTGCTCTCTCATTGTGCAGGGGGACTAGTCTTGTCTCCTCCCCTCCTGTAGTTTTCTGTAGTGGGTGGAGCTTCCTTGGCCCCTTCCACAGCTTTGCTCTTTCTGCTTGTGCAGGGGGGCTGGTCTTGTCTCCTCCCCTCCTGTAGTTTTCTGTAGTGGGTGGAGCTTCCTTGACCCCTTCCTGTAGTGGGTGGGGCTTCTGCTCTGCTCTCTCTCCTTGTGCAGGGTGACTGGTCTTGTCTCCTCCCCTCCTCTAGTTTTCTGTAGTGGGTGGAGCCTCCTGGGCCCCTCCCACAGCTCTGCTCTATCCCTTAGTGCAGTGTGAGTGGTCTTGTCTCCGCCCACCTGCTGTAGTTTCCTGTAATGGGTGGGGTCTGCTGGGTCCCTACCACAGTTCTGCTTTCTTTCTTTGTGCAAGGGGACTGGTCTTGTCCCTGCCCCTTCTGTAGTGGGTAGAGCCAGGCCCGTCGGATGGAACCCGACAGGCAAAGCAAGCAATTGCCTGGGGCCCCCACTGCAGTCCGGTCTGCCGTGTACCATAACCACGCGGTACAGGAGATTCAGGTTTCTGTTCCCGGCCGGACTGACAGGATAGAGGTAAGCCGCCAATGACACCGTACCCCCCCCCCCCCCCCCCCCCCCCGCTTTTCACTTTTTTTTTGCTTGGGGCCCCCAAATGTCTTCAAACGGCCCTGGGTGGAGCCTGCTGGGCCCCTCTCACAGCTCTGCTCTCCCTCCTTGTGCAGGGGACTGGTCTTGTCTCATCCTCTCCTGTATTTTTGTGTAGTGGGTGGAGCTTCCTTGGCCCCTCCCACAGTTCTGCTCTCCCTCCATGTGCAGGGGGACTGGTCTTGTCTCCTCCCCTCCTGTAGTTTTCTGTAGTGGGTGGAGCTTCCTTGGCCCCTCCCACAGCTCTGCTCTCCCTCCATGTACAGGGGGGCTGGTCTTGTCTCATCCCCTCCTGTAGTTTTCTGTAGTAGGTGGAGCTTTCTTGACCCCTAGTGGATGGGGCTTCCTGGGCCCCTCCCACAGCTCTGCTCTCTCTCCTTGTGCAGGGTGACTGGTCTCCTCCCCTCCTCTAGTTTTCTGTAGTGGGTGGAGCCTCCTGGGCCCCTCTGTCACATGGGATGTTTACATTCCTTGTGACAGCAATAAAAGTGTTAAAAAAATGTTTTAAAGGGAGAAAAAAATGTACACGCCCCCGTCGCCGCGTGCTCGAGCAACAATTAAAGCGCATACGTAAGTCACGTCCAGTGAATGTAAACGGTCTTCCAACCACACATGTGAGGTGTCGCCACGATCGCCAGAGTGAGAGCAATAATTCTAGCGCAAGACCCCATCTGTTACTCTAACCTGGTGACCGGTAATGTTTTACAGTAAAGTGTTGCCTATGGAGATTTTTAGGTGCCGTCGTTTGTAGCCATTCCACGAGTTTGCGATATTTTATTTTATTATTTTATTGACATGTTAGGTATCTATTTACTCGGCGTAACATAATCCTTTATATTATACAAACAAATTGGGCTTTTTGTTTTTTTCAAAAAAATGCGTTTGAAAGACCGCTGCGGAAATACCGCGTGACATAAATTATTGCAATGATCGCAATTTTATTCTCTAGATTCTCTGCTAAAGAAAATAAATAAATATATATATATATATATATATATATATATATATATATATATATATATATATATATATATATATATATATATATATAATGTTTCGGGGTTCCGGGTAATTTTCTAGCAAAAAATACAGATTTGAACTTGTCAAAAATAGGCTTAGGCATGAAAGGGTTAACTAAACAAAATGAGTTAATGATTGAAACAAAACAAATGTTTTCATTCTGCGGCGGCCATGTTTTTGGTTGGTTCGGAAGCTTCTACAGGACGTACTATTTGTTATTTACAGTAATACAAAGTAACAATTTCCACTTCCTTTGTTTTTCTGGTGATCACCTCACATCTCTTTATTCTGCGTTTCAGCTCAATGCGCATTTCCACCAACTACAAAATCGTTGGGTGGCCCGGCATTGCCACCACTTCGAGCGTTACCCCCAGGCGTATAGAGGAGGGGATACCCAGGCATATAGAGGGAGGACCCCCCAGGCGTATATAGGAGGGACCCTCAGGTGTATAGAGGGGGGGCCCCTAGGCGTATAGAGGGGGTACCCCTAGGCATATAGAGGGGGGACCCTCAGGCGTATAGAGGGGGGACCCTAGGCATATAGAGGGGGACCCCCAGGTGTATAAGGGGAACCTTTAGGCGTATAAAGGGGGGAACCCCAGGCGTACAGAGGGGGATCCCCAGGCGTATAGAGGGGGGGCCCCTAGGCATATAGAGGGGGTTCCCCTAGGCATATAGAGGGGGGACCCTCAGGCGTATAGAGGGGGGACCTTAGGCAGATAGAGGGGGACCCCCAGGTGTATAAAGGGGGGACCCCTAGGCGTATAGAGGGGGGACCCTCAGGCGTATAGAGGGGGGACCCCTAGGCATATAGAGGGGGGACCCTCAGGTGTATAGAGGGGGGACCCCTAGGCATATAGAGGGGGACCCCCAGGAGTATAAGGGGGACCTTCAGGCATATAAAGGGGGGAACCCCAGGCGTACAGAGGGGGATCCCCAGGCATATAGAGGGGGGACCCCTAGGCATATAGAGGGGGGACCCTCAGGCGTATAGAGGGGGGACCCTAGGCATATAGAGGGGGACCCCCAGGTGTATAAGGGGGACCTTCAGGCGTATAAAGGGGGGATCCCCAGGTGTATAGAGGGAGGGACCTCAGGCAAATAGAGGGGAGGACCCCCAGGCATATAGAGGGGGGGCTGGTACTCGTTTTTAGCTAGAAGCCACCTTTTGAACGCTGACCCACAATTGGCGCAGAGCTACCAGGGTGCTCAGGGCGATGCAACAGACATATAGAGACATCTCAGCCGGCTTTTGATTGGCTAATTCTGACTTCAAGTTAACCGCAGGGTAACGGTAAGGGGGGGGGGGAATCTGTCCATAGAGACAGATGCTATCGGGAGATTTTGGGGGGGTCATTGTTGAGATTTGAGACGGACCACAGTGATATCTTAGACAAGTCACTGAAATAACTGTTCAACTCTATGGTCAGCCACACAAACTGTTGGATCGTTTTCCGGCGCGCCGGTAAAAATGGTAAGCCCGAGAAACACTGTCGAAAGGCGGGTGGGGAGGGGAGGGGGGGCGGAAGTCCCTTCCCGCTGCTTTCTAAAATCGATCCAGCAGCTAAATAGCCGCTTGAACCACTTTCACGACAAAGCCATTATCTAATTCTATGACAATTTTTCTAATTCTATGACAATGTATCGAATTCTATGACAATGTATAAGCTCGGCTCTCCTCACACCCCCCCCCCCCCCACCCCCCCCAGCGGAGGGTAATAGAAATTGTAGAATATGTGTGGCTCAGGATGATTGTTGTATGTCAGACAATACGATCGTTCCGCAATGTCATCGATTGTCATAGCAACGTTTTTTTTTGCTTCCCCCGCAATAAGCTGACAATCTGTACTTCTCCACGGTATAGGGATCTCTCCTGTCATGTCTTCTGTACAGATGGGGCTCATTCTCCTCCTCACACCCCAGTCAGACCAGCCCTGACCAATCACCATCAGCCCCCTCCTCCCCCCACCCACTCCAATCCCGACAACACAGGATTCCCAAATTGAGGATACAAATGTGGATTAGCAAACAATTATCACGTTACCGCTAATTATTGCTTTTAATTAGACGTCGCTGCAACACCCCATCAGCATGTTACTCACGGCACATTGGCTGCCATCCCCTTCCAGCGAATTATCTCCTTAGACAGGATTATCCGTCAATGTCAGTTACATTGTTGTAGTCTGATCACTGGGGGGGGAGGGAGACTGAGGAAATGCTTCCTCCTACCTGCAGCAGACTGATGACATCACCTCAGCCTAGGCAACGTCCCTGGATGACTTTACAATGATAAAAGGCGGAGCTTTTCTGAACATCGATCCTGTTACTGTATGTTGTGATATGTCAGGAAATATTAACATGAAATTACTGACAGATTCCCTTTACAGCTGACCCCAGGTACATGCAGCATAAACCTCTGTTATTTAATTAGCAAAGGGTTAAACCTCTTAGGAAAGGGTTAGCCACAGCCCTCTTAGGAAGGGATTAGACAGGTCCTCTTGGGGAAGGGTTAGACGGGTCCTCTCAGGAAGGGGTTAGACGGGTCCTCTAAGGAAGGGGTTAGACGGCCCTCAGGAAGGGGTTAGACAGGTCCTCTTAGGAAGGGGTTAGACGGGTCCTCTTTCCTCCATGAAAGTGTTAGACGGGTCCTCAAGAAGGGGCCAGAGGGGTCCTCGGAAGGGGTTAGACGGGTCCTCTTAGAAAGGGGTTAGACGAGTCCTCAGGAAGGGGTTAGACGGGCCCTCTCAGGAAGGGGTTAGACGGGTTCTCTTAGGAAGGGGATAGAGGGGTCCTCCAGGAAGGGGTTAGACGGGTCCTCTTTCCTCCAGGAAAGGGTTAGACGGGTCCTCAGGAAGGGGCAAGAGGGGTCCACGGAAGGGGTTAGACGGGTCCTCTTAGAAAGAGGTTAGACGAGTCCTCATGAAGGGGTTAGACGGGTCCTCTTTCTTCCAGGAAGGGGTTAGACGGGTCCTCTTAGGAAGGGGTTAGACGTGTCCTCGGGAAGGGGTTAGACGGGTCCTCTTAGGAAGGGGTTAGACGGGTCCTCTTAGGAAGGGGTTAGACGGGTCCTCTTAGGAAGGGGTTAGACGGGTCCTCAGGAAGGGGTTAGACGGGTCCTTTTAGGAAGCGGTTAGACGGGTCCTCTTAGGAAGGGGTTAGACGGGTCCTCTTTCCTCTAGGAAGGGGTTAGACGGGGCCTCAGGAAGGGGTTAGACGGGTCCTCTTAGGAAGGGGTTAGACGGGTCCTCTTAGGAAGGGGTTAGACGGGTCCTCTTAGGAAGGGGTTAGACAGGTCCTCTTAGGAAGGGGTTAGACGGGTCCTCTTTCCTCCAGGAAGGGGTTAGACCGGTCCTCCAGGAAGGGGTTAGACGGGTCCTCTTAGGAAGGGGTTAGACGGGTCCTCAGGAAGGGGTTAGACGGGTCCTCTTAGGAAGGGGTTAGACGGATCCTCTTAGGAAGGGGTTAGACGGGTCCTCTTAGGAAGGGGTTAGACGGGTCCTCTTTCCTCCAGGAAGGGGTTAGACGGGTCCTCAGGAAGGGGTTAGATGGGTCCTCTTAGGAAGGGGTTAGACGGGTCCTCTTTCCTCCAGGAAGGGGTTAGACGGGTCCTCAGGAAGGGGTTAGATGGGTCCTCTTAGGAAGGGGTTAGACGGGTCCTCAGGAAGGGGTTAGACGGGTCCTCAGTAGGGGTTAGATGGGTCCTCTTTCCTCCAGGAAGGTGTTAGACGGGTCCTCAGGAAGGGGTTAGATGGGTCATCTTAGGAAGGGGTTAGACAGGTCCTCTTAGGAAGGGGTTAGGCGGGTCCTCTTAGGAAGGGGTTAGATGGGTCCTCTTTCCTCCAGGAAGGGGTTAGACGGGTCCTCAGGAAGGGGTTAGATGGGTCATCTTAGGAAGGGGTTAGACGGGTCCTCAGGAAGGGGTTAGATGGGTCATCTTAGGAAGGGGTTAGACAGGTCCTCTTAGGAAGGGGCTAGACGGGTCCTCTTAGGAAGGGGTTAGATGGGTCATCTTAGGAAGGGGTTAGACAGGTCCTCTTAGGAAGGGGTTAGGCGGGTCCTCTTAGGAAGGGGTTAGACGGGTCCTCAGGAAGGGGTTAGACGGGTCCTCTTAGGAAGGGGTTAGACGGGTCCTCAGGAAGGGGTTAGACGGGTCCTCTTAGGAAGGGGTTAGACGGGTCCTCTTAGGAAGGGGTTAGACGGGGCCTCAGGAAGGGGTTAGACGGGTCCTCTTAGGAAGGGGTTAGACAGGTCCTCTTAGGAAGGGGTTAGACGGGTCCTCTTAGGAAGGGGTTAGACAGGTCCTCTTAGGAAGGGGTTAGACAGGTCCTCTTAGGAAGGGGTTAGACGGGTCCTCTTTCCTCCAGGAAGGGGTTAGACGGGTCCTCAGGAAGGGGTTAGACGGGTCCCCTTAGGAAGGGGTTAGACGGGTCCTCTTAGGAAGGGGTTAGACGGGTCCTCTTAGGAAGGGGTTAGACGGGTCCTCTTTCCTCCAGGAAGGGGTTAGACGGGTCCTCAGGAAGGGGTTAGACGGGTCCCCTTAGGAAGGGGTTAGACAGGTCCTCTTAGGAAGGGGTTAGACGGGTCCTCAGGAAGGGGTTAGACAGGTCCTCTTAGGAAGGGGTTAGACGGGTCCTCTTTGCTCCAGGACGGTGGGTAGACCTGGAAATTCAGGCGCAGAGATTTCTTGGTCACAAATGCGGTAAAAATTATTTTAGCGATTTTAGGAAATGAGAAATTTCTGGAGTTACATAACGATTTCCGGTTAGATAAAGCCGCCCGTCAGTCACCTCGCCGTGTGCTGCTCCTGCTGGCGCTGCCTCTTCTCTCCTGACCCCTGCATAATCTGATAAACTCTGCAGTTCTCTCCCTGGATTCTGAGGTGTGATCGCGGCGCCCCTCGATCCATGGCGGACAACCTGCGCTGCGTATATCCGATTCTGCAAACATCAGCCGTGATTCCCGGTTCCAGGGTGGAGGTGTGGGGCGCACATTGGTTCCAGGGTGGAGGTGTGGGGTGCTCATTGGTTCCAGGGTGGAGGTGTGGGGTGCTCATTGGTTCCAGGGTGGAGGTATGGGGTGCTCATTGGTTCCAGGGTGGAGGTGTGGGGCGCTCATTGGTTCCAGCGTGGAGGTGTGGGGCGCACATTGGTTCCAGGTTGGAGGTGTGGGACGCACATTGGTTCCAGGGTGGAGGTGTGGGGTGCTCATTGGTTCCAGGTTGGAGGTGTGGGGCGCACATTGGTTCCAGGGCGGAGGTGTGGGGTGCTCATTGGTTCCAGGTTGGAGGTGTGGGGCGCACATTGGTTCCAGGGCGGAGGTGTGGGGTGCTCATTGGTTCCAGGGCGGAGGTGTGGGGTGCTCATTGGTTCCGGGCTGGAGGTGTGGGATGCATATTGGTTCCAGGGCGGAGGTGTGGGGTGCTCATTGGTTCCGGGCTGGAGGTGTGGGATGCACATTGGTTCCAGGGTGGAGGTGTGGGGCTCTCATTGGTTCTAGGGCAGAAGTGTGGGGCACACATTGGTTCCAGGGCAGAGGTGTGGGGCACACATTGGTTCCAGGGCAGAGGTATGGGGCACACATTGGTTCCGGGGGGAGGTGTGGGGCGCACATTTGTTCTGGGGTGGAGGTGTAGGGCGCACATTGGCTCTGGGTTGTAGGTACGGGGAGCACATTGGCTCTGGGGTGTAGGTACGGGTTTCACATTGGCACTGGGGAGCACATTGGGTCTGGGGTGGAAGTGTGGGGTGCACATTGGCTCCAGGGTTGAATCGTGGGGCGCACATTGGCTCTATGATTGAAGCGTGGGGCGCACATTGGCTCCGGGGTGGAAGCGTGGGGCGCCCATTGCCTCTGGGGTGAAAGCGTGGGGCCCACATTGGCTCTGGGCAGGGATGGACTGAGACCAAAATTTGGCCCTGGACTTTATCCAGACCGGCCCACTATATGTTTGCAAACAAGAACAAAAACAGTATATAAACTATGCTACATAAGTAGCATAACATAAGGAGTCCTCACTCACCTCTTATTATTTCACTTATTCTCCTCTGTATTTTTCTCATCCTTCTCACATCACTGCATGAAGTGAAGGGCGAGCTGTGCAGCCATTACTTTGACAGGCTGTCACTGAAACCGGCCCACTGAGCCATCGGCCCACCGGGAAACTCCCTGTAGTCCCTATGGCCAGTCCATGCCTGGCTCTGGGGTGTAGGTACAGGGCACACATTGGCTCTATGGTGGAAGCGTGGGCGCACATTGGCTCCGGGGTGGAAGCCTGGGGCGCACATTGGCTCTGGGGTGAAAGCGTGGGGCGCACATTGGCTCTTTGGTGGGAAGCGTTGGGCGCACATTGGCTCTATGGTGGACGCGTGGGGCGCACATTGGCTCTGGGGTGGAAGCGTGGGGCGCACATTGGCTCCAGGGTGGAAGCGTGGGGCGCACATTGGCTCTGGGGTGTAGGTACGGGGCACACATTGGCTCTGGGGTGTAGGTACGGGGCACACATTGGCTCTGGGGTGTAGGTACGGGGCACACATTGGCTCTGGGGTGTAGGTACGGGGCACACATTGGCTCTATGGTGGGAAGCGTGGGGCGCACATTGGCTCTTTGGTGGAAGCATGGGGTGCACATTGGCTCTGGGGTGGAAGCGTGGAGCGCACATTGGCTCTATGGTGGGAAGCGTTGGGCGCACATTGGCTCTATGGTGGACGCGTGGGGCGCACATTGGCTCCAGGGTGGAAGTGTGGGGCGTACATTGGCTCTGGGGGGCACATTGGCTCCAGGGCAGAAGCGTGGGGTGCACATTGGCTCTGGGGGGCATATTGGCTCCTTGGTGGAAGCGTGGGGCGCACATTGGCTCTGGGGTGGAAGCGTGGGGCGCACATTGGCTCCAGGGTGGAAGCGTGGGGCGCACATTGGCTCTGGGGTGTAGGTACGGGGCACACATTGGCTCTGGGGTGTAGGTACGGGGCACACATTGGCTCTGGGGTGTAGGTACGGGGCACACATTGGCTCTATGGTGGGAAGCGTGGGGCTCACATTGGCTCTATGGTGGGAAGTGTGGGGCGCACATTGGCTCTGGGGTGGAAGCGTGGGGCGCACATTGGCTCTATGGTGGGAAGCGTGGGGCGCACATTGGCTCTGGGGTGGAAGCGTGGGGCGCACATTGGCTCTATGGTGGGAAGCGTGGGGCGCACATTGGCTCTATGGTGGGAAGCGTGGGGCGCACATTGGCTTTGGGGTGTAGGTACGGGCACACATTGGCTCTATGGTGGAAGCGTTGGTGCACATTGGTTCCAGGGCAGAGGTGTGGGGCGCACATTGGTTCCGGGGAGGGGGCGTGGGGCGCACATTGGCTCTGGGGTGGAAGCGTGGGGCTCACATTGGCTCTATGGTGGGAAGCGTGGGGCGCACATTGGCTCTATGGTGGGAAGCGTGGGGCGCACATTGGCTCCATGGTGGGAAGCGTGGGGCGCACATTGGCTCTATGGTGGGAAGCATGGGGCTCACATTGGCTCTATGGTGGGAAGTGTGGGGCGCACATTGGCTCTGGGGTGGAAGCGTGGGGCGCACATTGGCTCTGGGGTGGAAGCGTGGGGCGCACATTGGCTCTATGGTGGGAAGCGTGGGGCGCACATTGGCTCTATGGTGGGAAGCGTGGGGCGCACATTGGCTTTGGGGTGTAGGTACGGGGCACACATTGGCTCTATGGTGGAAGCGTTGGGTGCACATTGGTTCCAGGGCAGAGGTGTGGGGCGCACATTGGTTCCGGGGAGGGGGCGTGGGGCGCACATTGGCTCTGGGGTGGAAGCGTGGGGCTCACATTGGCTCTATGGTGGGAAGCGTGGGGCGCACATTGGCTCTATGGTGGGAAGCGTGGGGCGCACATTGGCTCCATGGTGGGAAGCGTGGGGCGCACATTGGCTCTATGGTGGGAAGCATGGGGCTCACATTGGCTCTATGGTGGGAAGTGTGGGGCGCACATTGGCTCTGGGGTGGAAGCGTGGGGCGCACATTGGCTCTATGGTGGGAAGCGTGGGGCGCACATTGGCTCTGGGGTGGAAGCGTGGGGCGCACATTGGCTCTATGGTGGGAAGCGTGGGGCGCACATTGGCTCTATGGTGGGAAGCGTGGGGCGCACATTGGCTCTATGGTGGACGCGTGGGGCGCACATTGGCTCCAGGGTGGAAGTGTGGGGCGTACATTGGCTCTGGGGGGCACATTGGCTCCAGGACAGAAGCGTGGGGTGCACATTGGCTCTGGGGGGCATATTGGCTCCTTGGTGGAAGCGTGGGGCGCACATTGGCTCTGGGGTGGAAGCGTGGGGCGCACATTGGCTCCAGGGTGGAAGCGTGGGGCGCACATTGGCTCTGGGGTGTAGGTACGGGGCACACATTGGCTCTGGGGTGTAGGTACGGGGCACACATTGGCTCTATGGTGGGAAGCGTGGGGCGCACATTGGCTCTATGGTGGGAAGCGTGGGGTGCACATTGGCTCTGGGGTGGAAGCGTGGGGCGCACATTGGCTCTGGGGTGTAGGTACGGGGCGCACATTGGCTCTGGGGTGTAGGTACGGGGCACACATTGGCTCTGGGGTGTAGGTACGGGGCACACATTGGCTCTATGGTGGGAAGCGTGGGGCGCACATTGGCTCTATGGTGGGAAGCGTGGGGCACACATTGGCTCTGGGGTGGAAGCGTGGGGCGCACATTGGCTCTGGGGTGGAAGCGTGGGGCGCACATTGGCTCTGGGGTGTAGGTACGGGGCACACATTGGCTCTGGGGTGTAGGTACGGGGCACACATTGGCTCTATGGTGGGAAGCGTGGGGCGCACATTGGCTCTATGGTGGGAAGCGTGGGGCGCACATTGGCTCTGGGGTGGAAGCGTGGGGCGCACATTGGCTCTGGGGTGGAAGCGTGGGGCGCACATTGGCTCTATGGTGGGAAGCGTGGGGTGCACATTGGCTTTGGGGTGTAGGTACGGGGCACACATTGGCTCTATGGTGGAAGCGTTGGGTGCACATTGGTTCCAGGGCAGAGGTGTGGGGCGCACATTGGTTCCGGGGAGGGGGCGTGGGGCGCACATTGGCTCTGGGGTGGAAGCGTGGGGCTCACATTGGCTCTATGGTGGGAAGCGTGGGGCGCACATTGGCTCTATGGTGGGAAGCGTGGGGCGCACATTGGCTCCATGGTGGGAAGCGTGGGGCGCACATTGGCTCTATGGTGGGAAGCGTGGGGCTCACATTGGCTCTATGGTGGGAAGCATGGGGCTCACATTGGCTCTATGGTGGGAAGTGTGGGGCGCACATTGGCTCTGGGGTGGAAGCGTGGTGCGCACATTGGCTCTATGGTGGGAAGCGTGGGGCGCACATTGGCTCTGGGGTGGAAGCGTGGGGCGCACATTGGCTCTATGGTGGGAAGCGTGGGGCGCACATTGGCTCTATGGTGGGAAGCGTGGGGCGCACATTGGCTCTATGGTGGACGCGTGGGGCGCACATTGGCTCTGGGGGGCACATTGGCTCCAGGACAGAAGCGTGGGGTGCACATTGGCTCTGGGGGGCATATTGGCTCCTTGGTGGAAGCGTGGGGCGCACATTGGCTCTGGGGTGGAAGCGTGGGGCGCACATTGGCTCCAGGGTGGAAGCGTGGGGCGCACATTGGCTCTGGGGTGTAGGTACGGGGCACACATTGGCTCTGGGGTGTAGGTACGGGGCACACATTGGCTCTGGGGTGTAGGTACGGGGCACACATTGGCTCTATGGTGGGAAGCGTGGGGCGCACATTGGCTCTATGGTGGGAAGCGTGGGGCGCACATTGGCTCTGGGGTGGAAGCGTGGGGCGCACATTGGCTCTGGGGTGTAGGTACGGGGCACACATTGGCTCTGGGGTGGGAAGCGTGGGGCGCACATTGGCTCTATGGTGGGAAGCGTGGGGCGCACATTGGCTCTGGGGTGGAAGCGTGGGGCGCACATTGGCTCTGGGGTGGAAGTGTGGGGCGCACATTGGCTCTATGGTGGAAGTGTGGGGCGCACATTGGCTCTATGGTGGGAAGCGTGGGGTGCACATTGGCTTTGGGGTGTAGGTACGGGGCACACATTGGCTCTATGGTGGGAAGCGTGGGGTGCACATTGGCTTTGGGGTGTAGGTACGGGGCACACATTGGCTCTATGGTGGAAGCGTTGGGTGCACATTGGTTCCAGGGCAGAGGTGTGGGGCGCACATTGGCTCCATGGTGGGAAGCGTGGGGCGCACATTGGCTCTATGGTGGAAGTGTGGGGCGCACATTGGCTCTATGGTGGGAAGCGTGGGGTGCACATTGGCTTTGGGGTGTAGGTACGGGGCACACATTGGCTCTATGGTGGAAGCGTTGGGTGCACATTGGTTCCAGGGCAGAGGTGTGGGGCGCACATTGGTTCCGGGGAGGAGGCGTGGGGCGCACATTGGCTCTGGGGTGGAAGCGTGGGGCGCACATTGGCTCTGGGGTGTAGGTACGGGGCGCACATTGGCTCTATGGTGGGAAGCGTGGGGCGCACATTGGCTCCATGGTGGGGAGCGTGGGGCGCACATTGGCTCTATGGTGGGAGTGTGGGGCGCACATTGGCTCTGGGGTGTAGGTACGGGGCACACATTGGCTCTATGGTGGGAGTGTGGGGCGCACATTGGCTCTGGGGTGTAGGTACGGGGTACACATTGGCTCTATGGTGGGAAGCGTGGGGCGCACATTGGCTCTATGGTGGGAAGCGTGGGGCGCACATTGGCTCTATGGTGGAAGTGTGGGGCGCACATTGGCTCTATGGTGGGAAGTGTGGGGCGCACATTGGCTCTATGGTGGGAAGTGTGGGGCGCACATTGGCTCTATGGTGGGAAGTGTGGGGCGCACATTGGCTCCATGGTGGGAAGCGTGGGGCGCACATTGGCTCTATGGTGGAAGTGTGGGGCGCACATTGGCTCTGGGGTGTAGGTACGGGGCACACATTGGCTCTATGGTGGGAAGCGTGGGGCGCACATTGGCTCTATGGTGGGAAGCGTGGGGCGCACATTGGCTCTGGGGTGGGAAGCGTGGGGCGCACATTGGCTCTATGGTGGAAGCGTGGGGCGCACATTGGCTCTATGGTGGGAAGCGTGGGGCGCACATTGGCTCTGGGGTGGAAGCGTGGGGCGCACATTGGCTCTATGGTGGGAAGCGTGGGGCGCACATTGGCTCTATGGTGGGAAGCGTGGGGCGCACATTGGCTCTATGGTGGGAAGCGTGGGGCGCACATTGGCTCTATGGTGGGAAGCGTGGGGCGCACATTGGCTCTATGGTGGGAAGCGTGGGGCGCACATTGGCTCTATGGTGGGAAGCGTGGGGCGCACATTGGCTCTGGGGTGGAAGCGTGGGGCGCACATTGGCTCTGGGGTGTAGGTACGGGGCACACATTGGCTCTATGGTGGAAGTGTGGGGCGCACATTGGCTCTATGGTGGGAAGCGTGGGGCGCACATTGGCTCTATGGTGGAAGTGTGGGGCGCACATTGGCTCTATGGTGGAAGCGTGGGGCGCACATTGGCTCTATGGTGGGAAGCGTGGGGCGCACATTGGCTCTGGGGTGGAAGCGTGGGGCGCACATTGGCTCTATGGTGGAAGTGTGGGGCGCACATTGGCTCTATGGTGGGAAGCGTGGGGCGCACATTGGCTCTGGGGTGGAAGCGTGGGGCGCACATTGGCTCTGGGGTGGAAGCGTGGGGCGCACATTGGCTCTATGGTGGAAGCGTGGGGCGCACATTGGCTCCATGGTGGGAAGCGTGGGGCGCACATTGGCTCTGGGGTGGAAGCGTGGGGCGCACATTGGCTCTATGGTGGAAGCGTGGGGCGCACATTGGCTCCATGGTGGGAAGCGTGGGGCGCACATTGGCTCTGGGGTGGAAGCGTGGGGCGCACATTGGCTCTGGGGTGGAAGCGTGGGGCGCACATTGGCTCTATGGTGGAAGCGTGGGGCGCACATTGGCTCCATGGTGGGAAGCGTGGGGCGCACATTGGCTCTGGGGTGGAAGCGTGGGGCGCACATTGGCTCCAGGAACGCTCCTCACCCGGTACTAATTAATGAGACAGCAGTGACTGAGGAATGTCAGGCGGGGGATCGGTGACACCGTCTGTCTCCAATTATCCGCTTTCCCTGACTGTGGAGGGACGGAATGTGAATGATAAAGAGGACCTGTCACTTCTGTGTTCAGCCAATACAAGATCATCACCTGGACCTCACTCCGAATATACAGAACCCTCTTCAGCCGGATTCAGCAGGATTTTCACGGTGCTTCTGTATAGGGTTCTGTGCATTTTGTGTGGGACCCTACAGAGAGGGACAATTTCCCGGCCTCTGATTGGGGGGGCATTTGGAGCAGCAGGGCAGTGGCAGCCATATTGAATTAAAGGGGAAGCTAAGTACAGAAATACAAAAGGCAGGATGACAGTTTTGGCAGGAAGTCCTCCCTGAACATCAGACAATGTGATCCCGGGGACGTCAGTGCGTGTGCCTGGGGGGTGGGGGGGGGTTGTTGAAAATCACAAAAAAAGGCCAATCTTTTAACTCCCTAAGCAGGGCCGGCCCAAGACATTGTGCTAACTGGGTCCAAGAATAAAATGGTAGTATATAGACAGGGTAGGGTAGTATAGGGACAGGCTAGTGTAGTATAGGGACAGGCTAGGGTAGTATAGGGGCAGGTTAGGGTAGTATAGGGACAGGCTAGGGTAGTATAGGGACAGGCTAGGGTAGTATAGGGACAGGCTAGTGTAGTATAGGGACAGGTTAGGGTAGTATATAGACAGGCTAGGGTAGTATAGGGACAGGCTAGGGTAGTATAGGGACAGGCTAGGGTAGTATAGGGACAGGCTAGGGTAGTATAGGGACAGGCTAGGGCAGTATAGGGGCAAGCTAGGGTAGTATATGGGCAGGCTAGGGTAGTATAGGGGCAGGCTAGGGCAGTATAGGGGCAGGCTAGGGCAGTATAGGGACAGGCTAGGGCAGTATAGGGACAGGCTAGGGTAGTATATAGACAGGCTAGGGTAATATATAGACAGGCTAGGGCAGTATATGGACAGGCTAGGGCAGTATAGGGGCAGGCTAGGGCAGTATAGGGACAGGCTAGGGTATTATATAGACAGGCTAGGGCAGTATTGGGACAGGCTGGGGTAGTATATAGACAGGCTAGGGCAGTATAGGGGCAGGCTAGGGCAGTATAGGGGCAGGCTAGGGCTGTATAGGGGCAGGCTAGGGCAGTATAGGGGCAGGCTAGGGCTGTATAGGGGCAGGCTAGGGCAGTATAGGGGCAGGCTAGGGCAGTATAGGGGCAGGCTAGGGCAGTATAGGGGCAGGCTAGGGCAGTATAGGGGCAGGCTAGGGCAGTATAGGGACAGGCTAGGGCAGTATAGGGGCAGGCTAGGGCTGTATAGGGGCAGGCTAGGGCAGTATAGGGGCAGGCTAGGGCAGTATAGGGACAGGCTAGGGCAGTATAGGGACAGGCTAGGGCTGTATAGGGACAGGCTAGGGCAGTATAGGGACAGGCTAGGGCAGTATAGGGGCAGGCTAGGGCTGTATAGGGGCAGGCTAGGGCAGTATAGGGGCAGGCTAGGGCAGTATAGGGGCAGGCTAGGGCAGTATAGGGGCAGGCTAGGGCAGTATAGGGGCAGGCTAGGGCAGTATAGGGGCAGGCTAGGGCAGTATAGGGGCAGGCTAGGGCAGTATAGGGGCAGGCTAGGGCTGTATAGGTATACACCGCTCTCAGGTTTTTACACTGGGAAGCATTGAGAGGCATTTTTCAGGCACTTTATAGGCGCAATAACCCCTGAATAGCACCCCCATGTGGAAGGTGTCTTATATTACCCCTCTGTTGCTCCCCCAGTCTTAGTGCCTTGCCTCACACATGCACCACAGCAGAAGAAGGCAGGTTTGGTTCTCTAGTCTCTAAAAGGGGCGGTACTGGGAGGTGGGTGGAACCAAGGGATGGTGCTCGGAGGTGGGTAGAGGGCGGAGACAAGGGGTGACTCAGAAGGGGGGGGGGGCATCTGCCCAGTACAGATATATTGTACAGATATATTGTGTCCCTTTAAGACTCTCAGATGGGGGGGGGCGTAAGAATGGGTTAAAGTGTTAGGTGACGGAGGGTAATCGGTGCCACCGCAGTGCCCAGCCCCCCTTCCCCTCCTGTCGCCTCTCTTCGCGGTCAGGACACCACCAGCGAGAAACCTGTTTGGCAAATTTGTCTTCCGCAGACCGGTCTAGGAGGCGACAGGAACGGGGTCAACACATTTTGCAGGAACAGCGGGACGTAATCTCTCACCAGTGGGGGGGCGGGGGGCAGGAATACGGGTCACCGCGGCGATCGTTTTTTGCTTTCAGGTGCCCGGGATTTCGTCGGAATACCAACCAGAGAAACGAACGCCCAGTCACATTGTGGTGAAGGGTTGGTGGCGGGGGCGCCGCACAGCCCGTAAAACCCGTTGGCGGGACCGGCCTCCCCTCCCGGTGACGGAAAGCGTTAAGTGAACCCGCGTCGCGTTGATTAGCCTCCGCGGCGGCGATCGATTAAAGGTCACGCCCTTTATGTGGAGCGGGGAGATTCTAATTACATTGATAATGTCTCGCGGCGCGGTCACATATTAAAAGTTCATTACGCCTGACTGTAAACACGCCGCCGTATATCACGCGGCTGGTAAAGCGCCGCGGCGGGCGGTCACACCGGGCGCAACGTCACCCCCGCCGCCCATTAATAATCAGACGTGAGAGGGAATCTTCCGTCATTCTGATACATTGTATTCATTGAGGGAGATAAGAAGAGAAACATCTGTTGTATCAACCAGTGCCGGGACTGCCGCCTACAGCCCCCCCACAGAACTGCGCCCCCCCCCCAGACCAGTGCCGGGACAAGGCCGTCTACAGCCCACTCCCCCCCCCACAAAACTGCACCCCCACTACCCCCCCCCAGACCAGTGCCGGGGCAAGGCCGTCTACAGCCCACCTCCCCCCCCACAAAACTGCACCCCCACTACCCCCCCCCCCCAGACCAGTGTCGGGACAAGGCCGTCTACAGCCCACTCCCCCCCCCCACAAAACTGCACCCCCACTACTACCCCCCCAGACCAGTGCCGGGGCAAGGCCGTCTACAGCCCACTCCCCCCCCACAAAACTGCACCCCCACTACCCCCCCCCAGACCAGTCACCCCCGCCAGCACCTAACCCCCGGGGCAAGGCCGTCTACAGCCCCCCCACCAAACTGCGCCCCCCCAAACCAGTGCCGGGACAAGGCCGTCTACAGCCCCCCCCCCAACAAACAACGCCCCCCCAGACCAGTGCCGGGACGAGGCCGTCTACAGCCCCCCCAACAAACTACGCCCCCCCAGACCAGTGCCGGGACAAGGCCATCTACAGCCCCCCCCCCCACACCAAACTGCGCCCCCCCCCCCCCCCCAGACCAGTGCCGTGACAAGGCTATCTACAGCCCCCCCACACCAAAATGCGCCCCCCCCAGAGCAGTGCTGGGACAAGGCCATCTACAGCCCCCCCCCCCACCAAACTGCGTCCCCCCAGACCAGTTCCGGGACAAGGCCGTCTACAGCCCCCCCCAACAAACTACGCCCCCCAGTGCCGGGACAAGGCCGTCTACAGCCCCCCCAACAAACTACGCCCCCCCAGACCAGTGCCGAGGCAAGGCCTGTACAGCCCCCCCTTATCAAACGGCACCCCCCCTCAGACCAGTGCTGGGACAAGGCTATCTACAGCCCCCCCCCACCAAACTGCGCCCCCCCAGACCGATGCCGGGACAAGGCCATCTACAGCCCCCCCCCCCCACGAAACTGCGCTCCCCAGACCATCTCTGGGACAAGGCCATCTACAGCCCCCCCACACGAAACTGCGCCCCCCCAGACCAGTGCTGGGACAAGGCCATCTACAGCCCCCCCACCAAACTGAGCCCCCCCCAGACCATCTCTGGGACAAGGCCATCTACAGCCCCCCCACACCAAACTGCGCCCCCCCAGACCAGTGCTGGGACAAGGCCATCTACAGCCCCCCCCCCCCCCCCCCCCCCCGCAAAACCGCTCTACAGACCATCTCTGGGACAAGGCCATCTACAGCCCCCCCCCACACCAAACTGCGCCCCCCCAGACTGGTGACGGGACAAGGCCATTTACAGTACCCCCCCCCCACCAAACTGAGCCCCCCCCAGACCAGTGCTGGGAAAAGGCCATCTCCTGGCCCCCCCCCCACCAAACTGCGCCCCCCCAGACCGATGCCGGGAAAAGGCCATCTACAGCCCCCCCCCCCACAAAACTGCACTCCCCAGACCATCTCTGGGACAAGGCCATCTACAGCCCCCCCACACCAAACTGCGCCCCCCAGACCAGTGTCGGACAAGGCCATCTACAGCCCCCCCTACCAAACTGAGCCCCCCCCCCAGACCAGTGCTGGGACAAGGCCATCTACAGCCCCCCCACCAAACTGCGCCCCCCCCAGACCGATGCTGGGACAAGGCCATCTACAGTCCCCCCCCCCCCCCACAAAACTGCGCTCCCAAGACCATCTCTGGGACAAGGCCATCTACAGCCCCCCCCCCCAAGATATATGAGCATTATGTGTTAGCAAGAATCACCCCCCCCCCTGAAAAAATAATCGAGCACTAATCTGCATACATACCCTCCTCTCCCAGCACAAATGTTTGACCCCCCCCCCCCCTCCTAGCTCAAATCCTCTCTCTCCCCCAAGTCCCCCAAGCATATATTCCCCACCCCCACAAAAATAAATCACTCCTAACACAAACTACCCACACTCCAAATCCCCCCTCCCAGCACTAACCCCCCCCCCCCCAACTTCCCCTCCTAACATGAATCCCAATCATCCCTACTGGCACCAATCCATCCCCACCCCCCAAAAGAAATACAAAATTCCTCTCCTAGCACCGATAACCTGCCCCCCCCCCCCAAAAAAAGTTCCTTCCTCTTCTAATACAGACCCCCCCCTCCACCACATCCCCTCTCCTAGCACAAATCCTAAATCCCCATCCCCCCTGACAACACAAATCCACCCAAATCTCCCCTCCCAGAACCACCCCCTCTCCAATCCTCCCTACTGGCACAAATCCCCCCCAAAAAATCCTCTCATAGCATAAATCCCCTCCCCCTTCTACCATATCACCTCTTCTGGCACAAATCCCTCCCTCCCAGCCCAATTTCTCTTTCCCCATCCACCCTCCCAGCACAAATCCACCCCTACTTCTCCCTACTGGCATAGCTCCCCCCCCCGCAAAAAAACAATCCTCCCCTAGCAAAAATCCCCTCCCCTCTCTACCAAATCACCTCTTCTAGCACTAACACTCCAAATTCCCCCTCCCTGCACAAATCCTCTTTCCCCATCTACACTCCCAGCACAAATCCTCCCTCCCAGCACCCCCCCCCCAATCCTCCTTACTGGAACAAATCCCCCCCCCCCCCCCCCAAATTCCTCTCATAGCATAAATCCCCTCCCCCTTATACCATATCACCTCTTCTGGCACAAATCCCCCCTCCTAGCACATTTCCTCTACCCCCATCCACCATCCCTAGCAGAAATCCCCTCCCCCTCTACCATATCACCTCTTCTAGCACAAACACCCCAAATCCCCCTTCCCAGCACAAATCCACCCAAATCTCCCCTCCCAGCACAAATCCACCCAAATCCCCCCTCCTAACACAAATCCACCCAAATCCCCCCTCCTAACACAAATCCACCCAAATCCCCCCTCCCAGCCCAATTTCTCTTTCCCCATTCCTCCCTACTGGCATAGATTCCCCCCCCCCTTTAAAAAAAAACAATCCTCTCCTAGCACAAATCCCCTCCCCCTCTACCATATCACCTCTTCTAGCACAAACACCCCAAATCCCCCCTCCCAGCACAAATCCACTCAAATCCCCCCTCCCAGCCCAATTTCTCTTTCCCCATTCCTCCCTACTGGCATAGATTCCCCCCCCTTTAAAAAAAAACAATCCTCTCCTAGCACAAATCCCCTCCCCCTCTACCATATCACCTCTTCTATCACAAACACCCCAAATCCCCCCTCCCAGCACAAATCCACCCGAATCCCCCCTCCCAGCACAAATCCTCTTTGGTCCAGAGAATAAAAGTTAAATCAAAGTCACACTGGAAATCCTGCGACTTTGGAGCTGCACGGATGTAAAAGGAGCCTCATCACCGAAGGAACAACAACTGTCATTGTAACTGATTACAAAGTGTTTGGCTTCAATTTGTTAGTGTATCTAAATCTGCTAGTCCATCTAATACTCCCCTTCCCCCAGACTGACAGTTCTCCTTCATCCAGAGTGGGGGGGGGGGGGGGGCTCTAATACAGGAGGTGTGTTACTGGCCGGATCACCAGGTGAAAACAGAGAGGGGGGAAAAGAAAAAGAAAGAAAAGAAAAACAAAACAAAACAAAAAACAATAATAATAAAAAGGAAGTAATAAAGTTACAATGTTTCTCTTTGTCTGTTTTTTGTATAATTGTTTTATTTATATACACAAAACTTTATTGTACATGAGCCATAGAGACATCTGACAGTCCCCAGCACTCTCCAATGTCAGCATTAAAGTGTGTGACCCCAAGAAATGTTTCTATGATATAATTGGACCCCTGTCCCCGATATTTATTATCTGAGTCCCCCCCCCCCCCCCCCAGGATATGTGTTCTCTCCATGTATCCTGCCTACATGGAATCTGAGAACAGGAAGAGAGGGGGGGAACATCCAATGGGGACACCCGTTCTGGAAAGGGATTTCCCCTCATTTTGAAGCATTTCCTCTCACTTCCTGTTGTGTCTCCGGGACAGGAAGTGAAGGTGAATCTCCCCAATGGGTCACAGATAGTAAAGGGAAACCTGACCCTTGTTATTATGAGCTCTGTGTCCCTCAGCAGTATCATTACACCCGGGATCTACGGTATTGCATTCATCCTTAGGAGGAGATACCGAGAATTACACCCGGGATACCGGACCAGAGAAGTGCTACTGTGCAGAGCCTATCCATACAGGAGAGATACCGAGAATTACACCCGGGATACCGGACCAGAGAAGTGCTACTGTGCAGAGCCCATCCATACAGGAGAGATACCGAGAATTACACCCGGGATACCGGACCAGAGAAGTAGTACTGTGCAGAGCCTATCCATACAGGAGAGATACCGAGAATTACACCCGGGATACCGGACCAGAGAAGTAGTACTGTGCAGAGCCTATCCATACAGGAGAGATACCGAGAATTACACCCGGGATACCGGACCAGAGAAGTGCTACTGTGCAGAGCCCATCCATACAGGAGAGATACCGAGAATTACACCCGGGATACCGGACCAGAGAAGTAGTACTGTGCAGAGCCTATCCATACAGGAGAGATACCGAGAATTACACCCGGGATACCGGACCAGAGAAGTAGTACTGTGCAAAGCCTATCCATACAGGAGAGATACCGAGAATTACACCCGGGATACCGGACCAGAGAAGTAGTACTGTGCAGAGCCTATCCATACAGGAGAGATACTGAGAATTACACCCGGGATACAGGAACTGCTGTAAACCCGCTAAAACTCCTCCTTCACACCAACCCCCCAACTCCTACAACCCCTCCTCCACACCTAACCCCCAACTCCTATAACTCCTCCTTCACACCAACCCCCCCAACTCCTATAACTCCTCCTTAACACCAACCCCCCAACTCCTATAACCCCTCCTTCACACCTCACCCCCAACTCCTATAACCCCTCCTCCACACCTAACCCCCAACTCCTATAACCCCTCCTCCACACCAACCCCCCAACTCCTATAACCCCTCCTCCACACCTAACCCCCAACTCCTATAACTCCTCCTTCACACCAACCCCCCAACTCCTACAACCCCTCCTCCACACCTAACCCCCAACTCCTATAACTCCTCCTTCACACCAACCCCCCCAACTCCTATAACTCCTCCTTAACACCAACCCCCCAACTCCTATAACCCCTCCTTCACACCTCACCCCCAACTCCTATAACCCCTCCTCCACACCTAACCCCCAACTCCTATAACCCCTCCTCCACACCAACCCCCCAACTCCTATAACCCCTCCTCCACATCAACCCCCCAACTCCTATAACCCCTCCTCCAGACCTCACCCCCAACTCCTATAACCCCTCCTCCACACCAACCCCCCAACTCCTATAACCCCTCCTCCAGACCTCACCCCCAACTCCTATAACCCCTCCTCCACACCAACCCCCCAACTCCTACAACCCCTCCTACACACCTAACCCCCCAACTCCTATAACCCCTCCTCCAGACCTCAACCCCAACTCCTATAACTCATCCTCCACACGAACCCCCCAACTTCTACAACCCCTCCTCCACACCTAACCCCCCAACTCCTACAACCTTTCCTCCACACCTAACCCCTCAACTCCAATAATCCCTCGTCCACACCTAACCCCCAACTCCTAAAACCCCTCCTCCAGACCAACCCCCCCCAACTCCTATAACCCCTCCTTCACACCAACCCCCCATCTCCTATAACTCCTCCTCCACACCTAACCCCCCAACTCCTATAACCCCTCCTCCACACCAACCCCCCAACTTCAATAATCCCTCCTCCACACCAACCCCCCATCTCCTATAACACCTCCTCCACACCTAACCCCCCAACTCCTATAACCCCTCCTCCACACCAACCCCCCAACTTCAATAATCCCTCCTCCACACCAACCCCCCAACTCCTACAACCCCTCCTCCACACCTACCCCCCTCAACTCCTATAACCCCTCCTCCACAACAACCCCCCAACTTCTACAACCCCTCCTCCACACCTAACCCCCAACTCCAATAATCCCTCCTCCACATAAACCTAACCCCCCAACTCCAATCCAACTCCAATAATCCCTCCTCCACACCAACCCCCCAAATCCTATAACCCCTCCTACACACCTAACCTCCAACATCAATAATCCCTCCTCCACACTTAACCCCCAACTCCTACAATCCCTCCTCCAGACCTCACCCCCAACTCCTACAACCTTTCCTACACACCAACCCCCCCCCCAACTCTTACAACCTTTCCTCCACACCTAACCCCCCAACTCCAATAATCCCTCCTCCACACCTAACCCCCCAACTCCAATAATCCCTCCTCCACACCTAACCCCCCAACTCCAATAATCCGTCCTTCACACCCACCCCCCCCCCCCAACTCCAATAATCCGTCCTCCACACCTAACCCCCCAACTCAAACCTCCCCCATAATCTTCTATGTCACTCTCTGTTCAGGGATGGGCAGGAACACCTCATGGGGGGATAAATGATGGAGTTTAGCCCCGGCCCCCCCAATAGCCCCTCATATTCCCCATGATTTAGTGTAGCTGTCTGGATTCCCTGGTTAGAGAGGGGCAATTATACATTTGTGGGGGCAGATGATGGGGTACACCCACCCCCTCAGCCAGGGGGGGCAGTTATACATTATGGGGGATAGATGATTTAGTGTAGCCCCCCATTACCCCTGTCAGAGAGGGGCAGTTATACAGTTGTGGGGGGTAGATGATGGGGTACACCCACCCCCTCAGCCAGGGAGGGGCAGTTATACATTATGGGGGATAGCAGATTTAATGTAGCACCCCCATTAGCCTTGTCAGGGAGGGCAGTTATACATTTGTGGGGGGTAGATGATGGGGTACACCCACCCCCTCAGCCAGGGAGGGGAAGTTATACATTATGGGGGATAGATGATTTAGTGTAGCCCCCCCCCATTAGCCCTGTCAGAGAGGGGCAGTTATAAATTAAGGGGGGGGGGTAAATGATGGACTGTTGCCCCCCTCCCCCCACTCCCCATGATTTAGTGTAGCTTCCTGGATTCCCTGCTTAGAGAGGGGCAGTTATACATTTGTGGTTGTAGATGATGGGGTACACCACCCCCCAAACCCTTCCTATGTCTCCCCCTGCTCAGGGAGGACCAGGTATAAATTAAAAGGGGGGGGGTAAATGATGGACTGTAGCCCCCCCCCCCATGATTTAGTGTAGCTGTCTGGATTCCCTGCTTAGAAAGGGGCAATTATACATTATGGGGGGAGATGATGGGGTACACCCCCCCCCCATTCTTCTATGTCTCCCCTTAGTCAGGGAGGGGAAGGTTTGAATGGGGGGGGGGTAGTGGATAGCCCCCCCCCCCCGAATAATGGTGTCTCCTGGTAGAGAGGAAAATCACATTATGGGGGGGGGGGGGGCAGACTCCCCGGATTCCTCTATGTCTCCCCGGTAGGGGGGTAGATCGGTGTAGTGTGGGTGGAGGAGGAGGGGTGGGCAGCAGACGTTCCGGTGAAGGGGGGGGGAGCTCGGTGGCCCCCCGGTGGGCTGTGTCAGCGGTCACGTGGTCGGGGAGGGGGCGGCTCGGGAACAATAGGGGGAGTTGGAGGGGGAGGAGGGATCTGGTCGGCTCGCTCGGTGCGGCTCTCGGTCTCGGTGGTCGGGGATGGTGGCGGTCGGTGGGTCGGTGATGGACCCCCCCGGACTCTAGTCGGTAGATCCCCGGCAGAAATGAACGCGGCGGAGGGAGCGGAGGACGGAGGAGCCGCCGATACCGAGGTGGACGCCTTCTTCCGGACAGGTACCGGCGGGAGCCAGACCGGGATAACGGGGGACCGGCTATGTGCGGGGGCGGGGGGCTCCCCATTGTACTGACCCCCCCCCCCGGCACACAGCATGGATACATTGTATATATTATACATCAGATATGGAGACATTGTATATATTATATACTCTTCATCGGATATTGTACTATAATATATGTTTATTGATTGTTGTGTATTCTCTGGGATACATTGTGTATTGGATTGATACATTGATTGTTGGATGTGTACATTATATATTGGTTAGATATGTTATATATTGGATATACAGTATATTGAATGGATATGTTGTATATTATGTGGGATATATTGAATAGATACATTGTATATTATCTTAGATGTTTATGTTGTATATTATATTGTATGGTTATGTTGTACATTCTTTATGGGATGGATAGGTTGTTTATTCTATGGGATGGATCTGGCTGTGTATGATGGGATGGATCTGGCTGGCTGTGTATGGTGGGATGGATGGGTTGGATCTGGCTGGCTGTGTATGATGGGATGGATGGATGGGATGCATCTGGCTGTGTATGGTGGGATGGATGGATGGGATGCATCTGGCTGTGTATGGTGGGATGGATGGATGGGATGCATCTGGCTGTGTATGGTGGGATGGATGGGATGCATCTGGCTGTGTATGGTGGGATGGATGGATGGGATGCATCTGGCTGTGTATGGTGGGATGGATGGGATGCATCTGGCTGTGTATGGTGGGATGGATGGATGGGATAGATCTGGCTGGCTGTGTATGATGGGATGGATCTGGCTGTGTATGATGGGATGGATCTGGCTGTGTATTGGTGGTATGGATGGGATGGATCTGGCTGGCTGTGTATGGTGGGATGGATGGGATGCATCTGGCTGTGTATGGTGGGATGGATGGATGGGATAGATCTGGCTGGCTGTGTATGATGGGATGGATCTGGCTGTGTATTGGTGGTATGGATGGGATGGATCTGGCTGGCTGTGTATGGTGGGATGGATGGGATGCATCTGGCTGTGTATGGTGGGATGGATGGATGGGTTGGATCTGGCTGGCTCTGTATGGTGGGATGGATCTGGCTGTGTATGGTGGGATGGATCTGGCTGTGTATAGTGGGATGGTCAGTCAGTAGAATAGGGATCAGCCTTGGTGTGTCAGTGACATGATTTCATACTGGAGCTGTGATCTGTCAGTGGATTGGGGGGGGGGGGGGGGAGTCATTATTGTGCAGATCAGTCAGTACATATTGCACTGTGTGTAGGGCCAGGACTGGTTGTGGTCACTAAGGATTCACACATTGCTCTGATTGGTTTCAGTGTGTGAATCCTGTGTGATAATGAATTGATCCCCATATGTGTGTGATGTGTGATTGTCCACAACCCAGCAGTGTGATTGATACATGGGACAGAGCCGTCTGTGTTCTGTCAGGATGACATAACGATTCTCTCATTGTATGGAGATGTCAGGCTGGAATATAGCAGTTTAATAATATGAACTACATGGTGTGTGGCGCTGTCGGTGTGTGTGTGTGTGGCGCTGTCGGTGTGTGTGTGTGTGTGTGTGTGTGGCGCTGTCGGTGTGTGTGTGTGTGTGTGTGGCGCGCTGTCGGTGTGTGGCGCTGTCGGTGGGTGTGTGTGTGGCGCTGTCGGTGTGTGTGTGTGGCGCTGTCGGTGTGTGTATGGCGCTGTGGGTGTGTGTGGCGCTGTGGGTGTGTGTGTGGCGCTGTGTGTGTGGCGCTGTCGGTGTGTGTGTGTGTGGCGCTGTCGGTGTGTGGACCCGGGTCCAGGCTGTGCTCAGTACCCTTTTATAATAGTCAGTCTACAATATATTATCCATCGCTCTATGTATTGGTGTTTATGATGTTGGTGTAAATTTATCATTTTTTTACTGTACAAGTGATCTGTCAGTGTCTGGCCTGTAATAAATAAAGGGGGTGTCAGTATATGCTACAATATGTGCTACACCATATATAATATATATATATATATATATAATATATATATAATATATATATAATTATACTAATGCTACACAATATGTGTGTGTGTGTAAAATATATGCAGCAGTGACCTGTTGGTGGATGGGGGTCTCTCCATAGTATATAGTGATCTGTCGGTGGATGGGGGGGTCTCTTCATAGTATATAATGATCTGTCGGTGGATGGGGGGTCTCTCCATAGTATATAGTGATCTGTCAGTGGATGGGGGTCTCTTCATAGTATATAGTGATCTGTCAGTGGATGGGGGTCTCTTCATAGTATATAGTGATCTGTCAGTGGATGGGGGTCTGTCCATAGTATATAGTGATCTGTCGGATGGGGGTCTGTCCATAGTATATAGTGATCTGTCAGTGGATGGGGGTCTCTTCATAGTATATATGATCTGTCAGTGGATGGGGGTCTGTCCCATAGTTATATAGTGATCTGTCGGATGGGGGGCTGTCCATAGTATATAGTGATCTGTCAGTGGATGGGGGTCTCTTCATAGTATATAGTGATCTGTCAGTGGATGGGGTCTCTTCATAGATAATAGTGATCTGCCAGTGGATGGGGGTCTGTCCATAGTATATAGTGATCTGTCGGATGGGGGTCTGTCCATAGTATATAGTGATCTGTCAGTGGATGGGGGTCTCTTCATAGTATATAGTGATCTGTCAGTGGATGGGGGTCTGTCCATAGTATATAGTGATCTGTCGGATGGGGGTCTGTCCATAGTATATAGTGATCTGTCAGTGGATGGGGGTCTCTTCATAGTATATAGTGATCTGTCAGTGGATGGGGGTCTCTTCATAGTATATAGTGATCTGTCAGTGGATGGGGGTCTCTCCATAGTATATAGTGATCTGTCAGTGGATGGGGGTCTCTTCATAGTATATAGTGATCTGTCGGTGGATGGTGGGTCTCTCCATAGTATATAGTGATCTGTCAGTGGATGGGGGTCTCTCCATAGCAGAGCTTTTTTTCTCAGAAAATAGGTGCAGGAACTCAACCATGACCCCATTCAGATTTCACAAACAGTAGAAGGGTCTTAAAGGGGCATTAAATACCAGAATTGCATTACATACAGTGTGCAGAGTTCAGGGGGTTACAAAGCTGTCACTTGTAAACACAGAAACCAGACTTCTGTGTTCACAAGTGATTGTGGTGAGCAGGCACCAAAGGGTCTGAGCCAAAGGTGGTGGAACTGAGTTCCACCAAGTTCCCCCAGAAAAAAAGCCCTGCTCCATTGTATATAATGCTCTGTCGGTGGATGGGGAGGTCTCTCCATAGTATATAATGCTCTGTCGGTGGATGGGGAGGTCTCTCCATAGTATATAATGATCTGTCGGTGGATGGGGAGGTCTCTCCATAGTATATAATGATCTGTCGGTGGATGGGGAGGTCTCTCCATAGTATATAATGCTCTGTCGGTGGATGGGGAGGTCTCTCCATAGTATATAATGATCTGTCGGTGGATGGGGAGGTCTCTCCATAGTATATAATGATCTGTCGGTGGATGGGGAGGTCTCTCCATAGTATATAGTGATCTGTCGGTGGATGGGGGTCTCTCCATAGTATATAATGATCTGTCGGTGGATGGGGAGGTCTCTCCATAGTATATAGTGATCTGTCGGTGGATGGGGGTCTCTCCATAGTATATAATGATCTGTCGGTGGATGGGGAGGTCTCTCCATAGTATATAATAATCTGTCGGTGGATGGGGAGCTCTCTCCATAGTATATAATGATCTGTCGGTGGATGGGGGGGGTCTGTCCATAGTATATAGTGATCTGTCGGTGAATGGGGGTCTGCTCATAGTATATAGTGATCTGTCGGTGGATGGGGCGTCTCTCCATAGTATATAGTGATCTCGCTGTACATTGTTGGTGGTTGTGGATTATATTGGTGTCAGAGATCGGTAGGGACACATTGTACAGTGTGTGTGTGTGTGTGTGTGTGTGTCTTGGGTTTTCCTGTGTCGGTGTATTTGGTGTCGCACTGACTTATAGTAAAAACATACATTTGTGTCCCTGCAAATAGAAAGGGGATATTTGTGTCGTCATAATATCTGTGTGACCACCATGGTTGGTCCAAGGGGTAGGCAGGTGAGGCGGCCGCCTCGGGCGCACAAGGAAGACAAGACCTTCTGCCTATACTTCAGAGGCAGTTCACAGCTCATAAGGCAGGGGGCGCACTTTGGACTTTATCTCTATCTACAATCCTCTGCAACTTTGTATCGATTTACATACATTGAAAGAAGATCATATACAATCCAGGCCAATCGGATTGTAGGAAAGATTGCCGGGTCCTGTACGCTGTATTAGTGACATCATCAGCGGCGCCCTCTGTGTCACCGATACGCGTTTCCTGCCAGCTGTTGGGTTCATTTTATTTTTATTACTTTATGTCCCCAATAAAGATAATTAATGGAGGACGGCGGAGCGTACCACTGTCTGGTCTGTAGCGGGGGATGGATCCTGGAAGTGGAACGTTCCGCCTCGCCTGTCATGTGATTGCCAAATTATCATAAGTATTGATCATTTATTACTCCCCTGATGTCCTCTATCAGAAGCCGATCCGCCCGGCCTGAACCCCTGAGGTGTGCAATAATGTTCTGCTTGTGTGCCGCCATTTTTTTTTTTTTTTTATATAAGTGGACCCGTCGGTAACATGTCACCCGTGTACAGCAACACAATCCGTGTCACCTGAAGCTCCGCCTCTTATTACAAAGCTTGAGCTCCAGCCAGTGACTATGCCTAGGCTGAGATGATGTCATCAGTCTGCTGCAGGCAAGAAGAAGCATTTCTTGTAGAAGGAGGAGGAGGCATTTCCTCAGTCCCCAGTGATCAGACTGTACGTTGTAACTTTTTGTCCCCCCCCCCCCCCCGTTGTTCCTTTTGTAGAAGGAGGAGGAGACATTTCCTCAGCCCCCCCCCCCCCCAGCCATCCTTCTACAAATTGTCGGGAGTCCTGTGATCTCTGTGAGGGGTAAAAAATACCTGGCCTAGGTACCATGACACACTACTGAGCATGCGTCGCTTTTATTCTGCGGTAGTCTATATGACGATGATGACGGGTCCACTTTAATTCTCTGCGGCCCCTCCGTTCTCCTGGCGTGGTGTAGACTTTTTGTTCTGGCTCCGGCTCCAGCGCTGTGACCTTGAAGGAGTTCTATAGAGACAGAAGGATAATGCATCGGCATAGCAACAGGAGGACAACTGACCCCCCCCCCCCCCGATTCCAGGAGCCTTCCGTCCCCCACCTGAATCGGGGAGGAGCCACTATCAAGGCGTTAATTTGTCATAATGACATCATAGTGGCGGTGAGACGTCACATTCAGTCGCGTTGGGACCTCTAATACCGATGTCACAATATTCACCCCCCCCATGGCGGGGGACGTCCTTCCCCCAGTTTGTATCAATGTGCAGATAAAATAGAAATCAAAGTCCTGCGTATAGTGTTTTTTTCTTTTTTCTCCCTGACCCCGATTGTACAGATCGTGTATCTTTATAAATGTGGGCTAATCTACCCATCCCCCACTCTGATGGGGACCCTGATGTAAGTGGAAACTCTGAAAGGGACCATCATGTAAGGAGGGACCCTGGTGTTGGGGGGGGTGTCTCTGATGGGCGTTCTAATATAAGGGGGAGGGACCCTGATGTATGGGGGGGACCCTGATGTATGGGGGGGACCCTGGTGTGGGGGTCTCTGATAAGGACCCTGATGTAAGTGAGGATTCTGAAAGGGACCGTCATGTAAGGAAGGACCCTGGTGTTGGAGGGGGGGGCGGTGTCTCTGATGAGGAC